>NIPQ01089509.1:7871-19544 GCA_002806875.1 Lepidotrigona ventralis hoosana | reverse complement strand
AAAAAAAAAAACATTAATGCGAGCACCTGAAGGGAAGCATTTTGGCTGTTCTCCTTTTTGTCAATGTCTTCGATCTTCGAATGCATATTCTCGACCCTTTCCGTGGTAATTTTCACACGTTCTTCCGTGGACATCTGCAGCTTCAGCTCTTGCTCGCGGAAGTATCCTTCGACACAGTCCTCTTCGAAATCGTAGAGACGCTCCATATCGTCCGCCTCTAAGAACAACTTCAGCCCGTTGTCGTAGGTTTCGCCAGTGCTTGCCTTTCCTTGTGTTACATATCGCAGCAAATATTTCACCACCAGATATATATGACAAACTACAATAAGTGGAGGAGGTAAAACTGGCTTCTGTTCGTACTCCATAACAACAGTAAAACGTTGGAACATCCAAACTTGGTGCGCCACCGCGTTTACCTCATTGAAAATATTATTGAATACGGCAATCAAAAGATTTATCAGTAATATGTTTGCAATTAAAAGATAAATTGACATTACAGCAGGTGTGATCCAGCGGCCTGGTAAACAAGGGATCATTCCTGGCTCGTCTCCGCAATCTGGATCTATGTTATCTGCATACACTTCTCCATACAACATAAAATACGGTTCCATAAATATCTACAAAATAAATACGTATTTTCGTATACAGTAGAATATTTTATTATAGAATGAGAAAGTATACACAGTTGAGACAGTTGAGAAGTTGGCAGAGTAGTAAGAAGAGTACTCGTGTCAGTTCACTTTGCCTGTTTCTACATTACCTACACAATTTTCAGCCAGTATGAAGAATATTTGACGTCTACTACTACGTAGACTACTAATAGAGCCGACTGCCATCTTCTCAACTCCAAATAATACTCACGTCGCGAATAATCCTGAGTTTTGGTTCAGCATTCGGGTTCAAAATTGCCTGTCGGGTGACTCCAAAACTCATTAATACCACTACCAAAAGTACTACAAAGTATGTCATATTTTTTACCATTTTTCCCATCATTGTGACTAACGGACCTAAACACGGTAATGCACAATTTATATTTATTGTTTGTACGTTTGTTCTTAAAATGTGGCAAATTTTTCATTCAACTTGCATCACGTACCAAAGTATTTGTTCACACCGAGAATGTTCAATATCCTTAAGTACCAATAAATACTGTCGACGCAATAAATGACACGGCCAACTTCAAGAGTCGAGTGTCTCAAGCGTAAAGCCAGACCAATTTGAAAAAAGATAATGGCAGCCGCGTCGCAGGGGTTCCACATATTCCACGCCCAAACGCTGAATTTATGCGAGAGAGTAGCTGGCTCAGACGTTGCTATTTCTCGTACTTTTTCACATCCTAATGTGCAAATATATGCGATGGCATAAATCTCTGCTAACGATGGACGATCATCCATATGGATGAGAATGCAATACGAGAAAAGAACCAAGAAAATAATGTACGCTATCTATAAAATGAAAGAAAAATATATAAGTTTAGGGATAATAGTACAGTACATATGAAACCTAATGTAACTTAATGAAACTTACAGCGTTAGCCCAAAATTTTGTGATAGGAGCTGTATAAAATTCGTACAATTTTTTCCTCAGTCTCAATGGCCTGCTGTTCTTGATGTCATAATAATCAGAGTGTATACCGTACGCACGATGAATCCCATCGTCGTTATCTGTCAGTACTTTGCCATTTTCTTGTACAATCGTCTCCTTGATAACAGTAGTAGTGTGCTCGTTGCTGATCAAAGCCTACATGAAGAAACAGAAATTCCAGGATAATATGTACAAGTGTCAAGATAAATTATACAGGACATTGACACATAAATAGGAATCATTTAGGTATACTCAGACGACATGTAACAACTAAATTTGTCTTTACTAATTTTTGATCATTCTCAGAAACCATTTACAGTACGGATGTTGCTAACAACAAAATAATCACATCGGAAATTATTTTAGATAGAATGACACATAGCATGTAAGAAGCAAACACTAAGGGAAATGTTCTCTCTGGCATTCTACAACACTATGGAACGTAAGGGCAGATAAATGATACACATTCATTTCTGTACAAGTACGTAATCATTTGTCATTATATGCTATTACTATATGATCATGTGGAGTTATGAACGAAGTGTACAAGCATGATTAAGTTGTAGTATATCTATATGAAAGGGAGAGTAACTATCTGAAGTGTTGTAGTCCAATGCAGAGATTCGTGTTAAGTAGTAATAGAATGTGATAGAAAATTAATTCGGTACAAAGATATTTTAATAAATTTAAAGGATTAAAAGAAAGAAAAGAAAGTATAAAGAAATGAACTTATTCAAAAGCTACAAGACTAAAAAATAAGATAACGATAGAATAGAATGCAGATAGTGTTAAAACTTATGATTGCGTGGAACATAAATTGTAAGTGCATTTAGATAATGTGATGCAAGAAAAACGAAAATTTAAAATAATTACATCACCGAACGGTACTTTGTTTGTTTCTTCGTGAATTGATTCAGAACAACTTTTCGAATGCTAACATTTGGAATACAAGGTTTTACAACAAGTCATTGAGACAAACAAATTGTCAAAAACATACGACTGACAATGGTTAGAGACTATTTAACCGCTAAATGAAAAACATCGGTATGTCGTGACGATATTTAACAAATGTAAAGCCCGATATACATGTATAAACATAAACATACATCGAATAGCTTGTATCATTATTGTTTACAGGAACTATACCGATATTTTAGCGGTATTTTTCTTTTTTTCTCTCTCTCTCTTTTTTTATTTAACATCAAAATGGACAATTTTTTTGATTAAGTATTAAGAATACAACACGACTTGTTTTAGAATAGAAGCGTTAGTCATCATCCTCACCGGTACGGATTCCGATACTGAATAAATAGAAGTTTTCCTTGATGATAACTAATAACATAAGAAAGATAGTTGAAAAGTGCACCGGAATGTGTGAACTTATTTGTCATAGAATCATTGCATTTCAGGTCATTATAGATATACCTTAGCGCCTTGTTGGCTGCTGGATTTGTTGCGTACGCTCAGGCTCCTGCGCTGACGTTTCTAAAAAACAATTCATACGCATACCCACATAGTTTATGAATCACAAAAACATTTTCAATACCTCTAATAGCGATTGATACACTTTATATACACTATATAATATTGGCCAATTATTAAACATACAATACCTTTCTCAAACAATATTAAGCTTAAGTGTACCAACATATTGCTAACAAGTGAAATAAAAGTTATGTAATGTATATCTTTATTATTTGCCTACGCATACAGAAAAATAAAATTTGAAGATATAAAGGACACAGTTCCAATATAATTATAACCTATCGATAATATTTTATGCTTCGTGTGATATTCTTAAATATAGATTTAAATTCATGTGAAAAATTTGTAAAACGTCTTTCTTTTCTTTCTCATACATCACAGAAGGCAGAACCTATATGTGTATACGTCTCTACATATTCCTTCAAATAACTGTTCAAAACCAGCAACCACATGTACCAATATTGTGTTACTGTGAAGATTATCTCGAAAATTATTTGTATTCTAAAATAAATTATTAGAATTGATTGAATAAATTTTACATCGAATGAGATCTTGTTATTTACAAATGACGATAATTTCCATAACTCGTATTATGAATGGCATAACGACATTTGAAAACATTATTTAAAATAATAAAGCAGTGATTGCCGCTATGTTCAAAAATAATAATTGCAGCATGAAATGTGTAATGATGAACTCTTATAAATGCAATGATAAGATGTACTAATTAATACCAATATACTACCAAATGTTTTACTTTTCATTTATTTTATCGCTCTATACTGAGTGTAAGTTCATACTAAGCATAAAAAATCAATATCAAAGATTTTCATAAACCTTAATCTTCTTGAAATACCAACAACTAATACGTAATCAATTAATTCTCACGTTATTAAAAAAAAAAAAAGAAGCAAAAAAACTAATTTATTACCTCAACGTCTGGACCCGTTGGCATACCATGCTCTGAATCACTATCTTCTTTCTCATCCTCAAGAGCGATCAAATGTTCCTCCTGAGTTTGTGGCATCAGTTGCAATTCCTCGCGACTTTTAAATTCCAAGCACACTATATAAAATGGACAAACTAGTCCAAGTATGACCTGACAAAATTATTAAAATAACGTTACAAAAAAATAAAAAATATATATTTATTAAGCGTTAGAGAAAAAAACAAAATAAAACATATATCTTCTGAATCATATCACCTACTTACCTTTAAATTTGTATTCTTTCTCGTGCGAAGACCACCCATCCACAGATCGGCTAAGATAATCTGGCTACAAGGATGTGCTAAAAGTGGTCGATGATTAGCCGTGACTGCCAACGAAAGACACGTTTGACCAGACCAATTTTGAAGTTCAGAAGTCAATAGCTGTTTCGTTTGATCGTCATCTTGACGATAACAATAATCTAACAATTCCAAAGCTTGCAAAAGAAAATTACGTTGCAAAAGTAATAAAAAAAAGAAGATCATTGATAAATCAGCCAGTAGATATAATTCAATATGTTATTACCAATATTTTCAAATTCCTTTCCATAACTCCGCAATTCGTCGTACACTTCTGTTTCAAGATCATCCTCGGCAGCCTCATGCGCCATGGCTTTGTACAATTTAAGAGCAACCAGAGCTTTTGCTAAAGCTTCTTCCCCATGTTGCCACATCAACAGCGCCATTTGCTGGCGTTTAGTCAATACGGCCCATATAAGTAACTCGTTGAAGGGATAATCGAAAAGCGGTGTGTCTCGATTAGCTGGCAACGTCTCAGCGAGCAAACTCATTGTCAGGCTATCCTGTTTGCTACCAGATCCCGAGTAGTAACGAGTAGTGTTGCCCAGGACGCAACTATTTCGATGCATGTGTTGGGGATGTATACCGGATCTCTTCATCACTTTGGTATAAATCATGCGGAACCTTCTACGCGTGTATTGCGATCGATAAGCGCCGCCCATTAATTTATTTATCACGAGACCGATGTCGTGCAGAGTATACATGTAACCTCGTGGGATATTTGGTCGAACGTCACGGAGAATATAGCCCAGTGTATTCGAAGGGCCTTCTTTCTAAATAATCGTTGCGTATGAAAAAAATATGCTCGTCGTGTAACAACTGTAGGCAGAAGATGTCCCAAAGTTTAATCTATTTACAATCTACATCATATGTACACGCACATCTTGACAATTTTCCATGAGAAATATCGAGAGAGTGCGGTTGTTAAATCTTGAGACATCCTTTCGCGACAACGAAAACAACGAGAACTTACGGTATTGTACAGTTCCTCGAGGCGAGGTATGGATAAGAATTTACGCATAGAGACTCCATTTTCTAAGAGAAGTTTCACAAAGTCGATTCGGTCGTGTTGCAAAGCTTGCATCATTGCCTGCTCCAGGGCACCAGTTGGCCAATTTTGCCCGTACACAAATATTTCACAGCGCGCTATATCCACTCTGTTCCAAATTAAAGACAACGATAATTGCTCGGCAGGGGATAATTGCTTGGACTTGAACAGAGCTGTCAGGATCGTTTGATCAAGTTCCTGTGGCCGTTCTTGACTTATTCTAAATACTGTTATCTATGAAAATTAAATATAATATAACAAAATAATTGGCCTATAATTACTATACAAATAATTTATCTATATTGAATACTCACCAAATGTTTCTTACGGGTACACTGCAAAAGTTCGGAATACAATTGTGCCGCCTGTTCGACAGATACTTTGAAGGTGCGTTTGATGGTATCTAAAAGATGTCCTCTCATACTTTCTAATGGTCCCTCGTTCTCCCCATTCTCCCCATCTCCTTCAGACGCGTATCTAAATTTTTCATTCATTATTGCTCATTTATCATTGCCAAAATAAACCTTAATTACATTAAGAAATACGCGTCTGAATAATTAGACTGTTGTGACATTATTACTTGTGCATAAAAGCGATGAGATCGGCCGCACGACCTGAGCCATCACAAACTACTACGGGAACAGGCGGAACGTCTGTAACATACTCTAAAACCGATCGAATCGTATTCGTTCCCCCTTCTATTACCAACGCTACGACAGGGATACTGCTATGTGTGTCTACAATAATAAATTTACCATTCGTAAATGAAGATTATCTGAATTGAATGATGTTCATTTAATTTACGTTTCGACACTTACATGGCTGCAATTTTAAATTAGAAATGTATTTTTCTAATCTTCTGCGTAACACAATTTCTGCACCGTATCGGCCACCAGTGCCATTATCCACCAGTAAAAAATATGCGTGACGGTTGTTTAAAACCGCATATTTAGACCTACGAAGTTGAACGGGTATCGAGGCAGATGCTTACGAAAAATTACATATTAATCATAAAAATTGTATCTTACCAGGGAGATGAAAGACAATCGTAAGGTACTTCACCTCCACGGACTACAAGTTCGTGACTTTTGTCTAAAATTCCCCATGGTGCTATGCCAATGCTCACAACTCGACCTTGCCTTTGAGACCTTTCTAATAGCAACGCATCTCCCACTTGCCTTGTTACACCTTGTGACAGAGATTGAAATGTAACATTTATAATGGAAGTGATTATAATGTGATAAGTAACAGATGCTAATAAGAAATATTAATCTAATTATTTATCTTTATTTTCAATTCACCTGTATTTGTTCCACCTGTGAATATCCACGCGCCAGTTGTCTTTGCAGCCTTTAACAAACCTTTTCTTAAAACCTTTTTCAAGGTAGGCTGTAGTTCAAAGTTGGAACGACCACCATGCACAGTTATTAATAGCTTGGGTAGTCCCAAATTCCATTCACGACACAACAATTGTACTATTGGTTCTGGCCTCGTATCGTAAGCAAGTCTTACATACTAGAAATAAAACATTAATACAGAAACAAGAAATACGTATATTACGTATTTCACGATATGCATGTTTATTGTTTACCTGAGCTTTAGTCGGATGTGGGCCACCTTGAAACTCGATGGTGCCATATGCATCCGTAGGAAATGGACGTGTATTTTTTCCAGGAGACCATTGTTCTCTATCTTCTTCTTTGGTATTACTAGGAGTGTAACTTTGAACATCTATACCAGCTCTGCAGTGATGAGTATAAGAATATCCACAACAACATCTATAATAATCAATCAATTATTAATACTTTCACTGTAAAGAAATGACTGACTAGATGCACTTGGGTACAAGTAATTTTCAATTTTTAAAGCAAATCGTAGTTTCTTTCATAATGTAAAACTTTCAAACGTTGTAGAATATTGTTACATACAATTGTACCCTTTTGCAACTAATCTTATTTCTGTTCTTCAAAAAGATTTATAAAAGGATACCCTACGACTGTACACAATATATTTCTATATCTGTTCAACACAGTTTTCTCGTTATATAGGGAAACTTTTAAGTGTACAATTTCAGAGTAACTATTAACTACTACACAGGCACAAGTTTGACACACAACAGATTTTATTGAGATTATTTCCACAACAAGTTTGTTTGACATAATTTGTTATCCAGATACTGTGAAGTATAATATTGTTATAATAACTTCTATATAAATATGATCTGATTACTTGACTGCATGGTGTAATGAATATGAACTCTAGGAAAAAACAAAGCATTTTATGAAAAGCATTAAACAAAAGATAAATTTAAAATAAAGTCTTATTAGTGAACTTTCTTAAAAAGAAGCGATTCAATGATTATATAATGCAATTTTGGTGCAGATTTTATGTACACTATAAAAACTTAGCGTTTAACAGCTCCTTTGGTACAAACCATTATTGCTGAGAACTGTATAGAATGCATGTAATGTAACAGTATTTTATTAATGACTATTCAAAGGTATGATGAAAGGTATATAAGTTATTATTTTGTCTTTGAAACTGAAAAATTATTCAACTTACAAGTAAAGAAAATGGATATGATACTATTTCGAAACATAATTCTAACATATGTATATATATTTGCAGAAGCAATATCAAATATTTGTTAAGTCACCTATCTTCCTTTTTGTTTTCTTTTCCACAAAGAATGTGAAATTTTCAATTACGACAAAACCCACAATGAATTCTCACCTGGAAGTGGTGAACACATCATACTCTGCATTCTCATCTCCCTTTACTTGCATAAACCTATAAATGGAATGAAAGAAAAAAAAAAGTAAATGAAATGAAAATGAACATAAAAATTATGTTAGTAATGATCTGGAAAGTTTCAGAAATAATTTTTTTATAATAGATATCTAAATAGTGAAAAATATTAATAATTGTAACTATCATAAAAATGCATATTGCACAAAGTAAAAATTAAAAAGCCATATCTTACGATATAACGTTAATTACAATCTACGACCGTCATCGTTAAAAAAATTATGCAATTATTCTGTTTATACATATTGCCTCTGCAAAAATATTGTTCCTTCAGAGAAACGAAATACGTATTTGTAGCTATTTATCAATATACAATAATCATGTTATCAAAAAACTAAATAAATAGATACCATAGTTGTTCAATAAATGCATGATAATGATGTCAAAAATGGTACTCATTGAAAAAATGAATATTTATTGTATTCCACAAAGATAGTATGTTTGAGAATTAAAGGAAATAAATTTGATTTAGCTCGTTTTTAATATTGTAAACATCGACTGATAGTTATGTGTAATATGTCAATGAAGTATGTAAAAATATCTAAATTAAAGATACAATAAACATTGTACATACTTGTGTTCATCATCAGCACTTGGAATAAACTTTGAGCATTCCCTTTTTTGAAATGTAGCCTCTATCCAACTGCGTTCAGTTGTCTAAAATTTGAATTATATATTTTATTATAAAATGATATTATAAAATGTATTTTAAGTATATATAAAAACATATTACATATATTCAAAACAATGATAAAATAAAATGTGTGATGTTTAAATAAAATGTAAAAAAAAAAGATAAATGAAAGAATGGTACCTTTGCCTTTTTTCTCTTCATTTTAGGAGTGTTGACTCCACAAATAATACTTCCGATTGCCATCTTGATATGTACATGCATTCACCTTAACATTGACCAATATACTAACTAAAGAAGCAATGTTAAAAAAAAACTAAATACAAATAAAGATAAATGATGATAAAATATACACATGTTAACCCAACTATTCCTAACTCTTGTTCATTATTATATGCAAGAACCTTAAACCGAAAGCGACACTGATGAAAGTTTAACATTACAAAAACTTGAAATAAGTTGTGAAATGTGTGAAACAAATTATACTTTATATATTACATTATGTTACAAATTAAATAACTAGTAATTATAAATTATTTAATTTAATTTACTTAATTTAATTGTAATATGCTTATATTACTTAATTTAATTGTAAATGAAAATTATACGTAGTAATGAAAAATTTTTATAAGATCTTTATAATATAAAATTATATATCTGTTTTGTAAAGCAAAGTAACTAATAAAACAAGAAAACCAATAAAACTTACATGTAAGGTAGATAAGATAAGTGATATAGATAAGAAAAAGAATCTCTATCCTCGAACATGTACCTTCTATGTAAATCTTAATTACACACAATACAAGTATACTTTCATGGCAATTGAAGTTTACTTATTTTACTCATTATACATAAATAAACTATATATTCTTACTATGTAATACAATACAATTCTGTGAATAACATATACCTACAAAGTATCATTTGATTCAATATCCATTTCATTTCAATTATTTAATATTCATTTCAATAATAAAACTAATGAATCATTAAATAATCTAGAGTAAGAGAAAAGGCAACAAGTATGCTTTGTGAAATAATATTTTGAATAAAAAAAGATTGAGTAACATTATTAAAGCAGTATGATGAAAATTATATTTCAAGTTACAATATTCTGTAGTACTTACCATACGACAACTTTTGGTTTTGTCTATCATATCTACATAGAACTGCATGAACAATATCAATATATTTTTAGTTCAATAAAACAATTGAAGTCGCGGTTTAAAAGTAATGATTTTGATTAGTTATTTCAACAGATATTTCACTAACATAGACAAATTAAATTTGAAGAAAGATCTGAAAGAAAGATCAAAACGTCATTCAAATGCAAATATACACTATATGCTAATATAAATCATGATACCATGGTACATACAATCTATTAGGTTTGCGCATACGAAATGCTTGTTTCTTCAAGTAAAACTATATGTTAAAGCATCTTATTATTCAACGCGATATTATTTAATCAAGGTAATCTTCATGAAATTCAATACATTTTTCTAACAACCAACTTGTTTCGTAGTTTTTTTAAATAAAAAATTATTCAGTTAGAAACTAAAAAATTAATTGGAATAATTTCTTTCCGAAATTAATTTCTACATAGCAAAACAGTACTTGTTCAAACAGGTCAAAAAATGTTTTTAACCTTCGCCACACACTAAATTTATGTGTATTCGAGCAAATGTGTGTGACATTTTTTTTTCCAAATCCAACTCGCGTAAGAAAATTACGAAAAGCAATTTAATTTCGATGCTTTTTGTTCTTTGAATTTACCCAACGTTGCATAATTTATAACAAATTTCTTCTTTAATGCGCGATCAGCTATAATTAACGACGAAAGCGAAATTACTGCTAAATTGACTTTTGATTAGTTGCGCGTGTAACATTAGGTTTCTCCTATCACTATTACGTTCGACACAATTAGAGAAACTCGTACGAACAATTGGATATTGTTAATGTCGACTATTAAATAATGCTTGTTGTTCAAGTTCGAAATCGGCGGGAAAACTCATGATCTGTCATGTGCTTGTAACTTAACCTCACATTCTCGCAGACACGACCTATGGGTAATTTAAACGCCCCGAGGCTCAATTTCAATGAAAAACAACGTAACCATTGATAAATTATTCAAGATTCATACAGAAGATAAATAAAATCTTGTAATATCGAACAGAAGATGATGATACTGATATTTACATACCTTATTAACGTACGAAAAATTTTCAAGTAATCGTATTCATCGTGAGAAATCAGGCTCGCATGTATCTCCGTTAGTTCGTTCGCTGTGATATCTTTTGTGATTCATAAGCTCCTTTACTCGGAAATTTTTTCTTTTTTTTTTTTCCTTTTTCTTACGTCACGCGAATTAACTGCTCGATATTTACGTACAATGTTTGCATTTTTTTTCTTTTTTCTTTCTTTCTTTTTCTTGTTCTTTCAGAAGCGTTGTTCTTTCAGAACGTTTCACTGTTCAATCTTGTGTTCTACTTGTCTTGACTCGATCCATGACGATGGAATTCGATGGGAAACAACGTGGTGACGGAGTTAATTCCCACAATCCGTGTATCATCCCTTGGAAATATCGAGCTTGCTCCCCTGCATCGTTACTGACAAACTAGGCCAAGAACAAGGTTAACACTCGCACGGTCGATGAGTCTCTTCTTAAACTCAGCGGTGAATTTTCTTTTTTCATTTCTGACATTCTTCTTACGCGTGTGTACGCGATAATTTAATACTCGATAACGTGAAAATTTGGAAAGTTTGGGCTTGATTAGATTCTCAATCGCGAGAACTCTTGGAAGAAAAAGAAAAAAAGAAAACACTCGGG
>NIPQ01089505.1:0-21198 GCA_002806875.1 Lepidotrigona ventralis hoosana | reverse complement strand
ACATAACAAGTCCAATAATAGCAGTTAACCATGATTCTCTAAATTGCTCTGAAACTGTCGATGGTATATTTATAGGAGGAGGTTGCCTTCCATTTGCTCGGTTTTGATGAATAGGTTCATCATTTGCCCTCTGGGGTTGCCCATTTTGCTATAAAACAATTTCTTACATTTTAATTTATATCATACGACATACGAATAAAATGCACAAAATATCACATAACATGTCGTGTTAAAAATGTAAAATCAATAGCTACGTACAATTTCTTACATTTTAATTTATATCATACGACATACGAATAAAATGCACAAAATATCACATAACATGTCGTGTTAAAAATGTAAAATCAATAGCTACGTTACTTACGTTTGTACGATACATTTTCCCAGATTACATTATATGGCTGTGAAAGCTTCCAACTCGTTCGCTGAAATTAAATCACCTAAAATAACATCATTTCATATACGATATGTGTATAATATGTTGCACGAGTGTTGGTTCAAACTGTACATATCAGATTACATTATATGGCTGTGAAAGCTTCCAACTCGTTCGCTGAAATTAAATCACCTAAAATAACATCATTTCATATACGATATGTGTATAATATGTTGCACGAGTGTTGGTTCAAACTGTACATATACATATTTCGGTCGCGTTTGTTACGAATCAGTCTGTTCAAAATTGAACTGATTCAAAAATGTTGCTCAATGAATTTTACGCATTGTACAAATCACGTGCATACGGCCGAAAAATTATAATGGCCTTCAATCGAAGTCTATTTTGTTGCATTAATACACGCCACGTTAATTCGATAAACGCTCCCTTCCTTTAACCTTCTTGTTGTACGATAAGACCGTTGCGCCCTCGTTTGTTATCTATTCAATCTTCTTAGTCTTTCTAGTTTTAGGCCAGTGTTTAGTGTATCGTTCACCGGGTTAGAACTATCTGCTGCCATGTGTCGTGTGAGTTGTAAAATTTTAGCATAATATTAAAGTTATTATAACACGTAAATGAAATCGAAATTAATATTATATAGGTAGTTTGAAAATATTATTTATTTGGATGTTATAAGGGAGTGTCAGAATCTTAAAAAAGTTGTAATTGTAGTATTATTGAAATTTTGGAAAATAATAGTAAATTAGGAAAATCATTCTTATAAATTGTTTACACGTAGAACAGAGTTTCAAAGAATGTCAAAAAGGAATAATGTCAATAAATAAAATTACTAACTTATTGGTAATATAACGTATTTTTTAGGTAAGATTCTGAAAGGGATGACATGTGACACAAGGAGACGTTGAAATATTGCACAATATAATACAATAAAATCGAAGGAAAACAGGAGGGAGAAGCATGTTATCAATATGAAGTGGATAATAATTTCGTGTATTTTATGTGTGTTTGGTTGTTTCAAAGAGTTTAGACCTTCGGAGTCCTTTGTCACTGATTATTTAACAAATTGGAAAAATTTTACGGACGTACAAGTAAATATGTTGTGTACGATAATTAGTATTGTAGTTGTAGAAATTAATAAATAAATTATTTTACTTTTAAGATTTTATGAATTTTATACTTATGCTTTCTTGCTTTCATATTTCTTTATTTGTTCTTTCATTTTACTTTTTTATTTTATTCTCCTATTGAATCTTGAACAATTATTGTGCAGTATGCCACTACTGAATTTTACAAGACTTACTATTGTTCTTTTTCAGGTAAATCAAGAAATATTTCCTGTTTCTACTTACTCCTATTTTGCAACATTAATTATTGTATTTTTGATAACTGATTTTGTACGATATAAGCCAATCATTATTTTATGTGGTTTATCAGGAGCTATTACATTTCTTTTAATAGCGCTTGGCCAAGATGTTTTGACTATGCAAATTCTAGAATTCTTCTATGGCTTATTCCTTTCCACAGAAATAGCTTATTACACATTTATTTATGCTAAAGTTGATAGGAAACATTATCAGGAAGTAACTAGTCATACAAGAGCAGCATCTCTATTTGGTCGTTGTATGGCTGGTATTGTTGCACAATTAACAGTATCTTTGGACATATTGAATTATCATCAATTAAATTACCTTACAATAGGAGGTACCCCGTTTTGTGCATTTATTTATAAGTATCCATATAAAATAGAAATGATAATTGTAGGAAAATGATAAATAATTTCAAGATCAAAATAATATGTAAATCTTTTTTGTAACAATCTAAATATTAGTAGTGGCAAAAATTATTTTCTTGAACTAAATCCTTAAATTTTGAGAAAAACAAATTGCAAACAATTAGATTTAAAATAGATTCATTTTATCATAGATTATTATATCTCTATAATGATATATTTTATTTAAAAAATGATGTACAAATCACAACAAAGTTGCTGAAGTTTATAGTTTGTATGAAATAATTTTCATTTTTCAGCCATTACATTTGCTACAATATGGGCTTGTTTTTTACCTTCAGTTGGTCAGTCCATTTACTTTCATAGAAAAGATGAAATTAATTTCTCTACATATAATGCAACACAAAATGATTTAAATCAAGTATTACATAGTTCTGAACAACCTGAGTATTCTTCCCCTAATATTTCATTAATCCATAAAGTTAAAGACGCTTATATTTTATTGTGGAAAGATTTTTTACAAGCATATTCAAATAATCATGTTGTAAAGTGGTCAATATGGTGGGCATTTTCTACTTGTGGATATTTACAAGTTATTAGTTATATACAGTTATTATGGCAAACTACTGTAATACCTGGAGATAAAATTTACAATGGAGCTGTAGATGCTTTGTATACAATTATAGGTAAACAAATTATCTTGCATAATATATAACTATTTTGTATTTTGTATAATATATAATCAATATGGTAACATAGTATAGTAAATTAAAATTTGTAATAGTAATATATTGAAATTTTTTTGAATATGCAATAGTTGCATTCAAGTAGATATTTTTTTAAACATTTTATATATTTATATATAAAATTAAACATTTTATATATGATTAATATAACATCTGTAATATCTGTAATTTCTATTAATAGGTACAATTACTGTATTCTGTATTGGAAAGCTGCCATTTAATTGGTCTTTAATTGGAGATACAATGGTATCATTTATGTCATTTGTGGAAGGTGTTTTATTAGTGCTATCTTCATATAGTTACAGTATTTGGTTGTTATATGCTGCATATATAATATTTGGAATTATTCATCATACAATGGTTACTGTTGCAAGGTTCAGTTAATTATTAAAGTTACTAAATTACTAAAATTATTAAAAATGAAATAATAATTTATATATTTTAATTTTATCTGTATAATTCACAGTTTTGAAATCGCAAAATATATATCGGAAGATAGTTATGGTTTGATATTTGGTGTAAATACTTTCTTTGCACTATTATTACAAAGTATATTAACAGCCATAGTAGTGAATGGAAATTTAAAATTAGATCTGAGATCTCAGGTAAGATTATTATTTGTATGTCAATAAGACTCATAAAAATATATAAAAGCGACTATTAATGACTATTAATTTTGGGAATTATTTGCATAGATATTTTATATTAAAGTATATATTATGAATATACTTTTGGTATTGTTTATCTTATTTCTATATTTATATAACATAGATATTATTTATATCTATATTTGTATAACTCAGTATAGCAAACGCCTATTTAATCGTCGTGGATATACATAATATAGCTAAAAAAATTTTCAAACAGTTAGCTTTTTTAAAATTTTTATATTTTTATGAGTTAATTAGATTTCTACTCGATATTGATATTCAAGTGTCTTACATTACACTTTTTTCCAGTATTTTGTTTATGGTGGTTATTATATTGTCATATCCATACTTTATATGATAATAGGCATTTCAAATATTGTACAACATTGTAGGAAGGGTACAGGTTTTAAAATCCTTTTAAAACGGGATCACAATTGAGAATGTAAAAGAATTTCCAGAATGATTAGGTTCTAGAAATTAATACAAATTCATTTAGAAATAATTATATTAGACATATATCAAAAATAATCAAAAATAGTTAATTAAATAGATACATTTTTATAATGAATTCAATTCAAAAATAAAATTTTAAAAAATTTTAATATATTTAAAAAAATTCTAATCTATTTTATCCTATTTTTATTGTTTATTTTGGTAGAAATTTTTTTTGGATAAGTTTTTATCAATTAAAAAAAATTTATCAAGAAATAAGGTTTTATCAATTAAGTCTCAGGGAAAAGATATATATTATTGATACATATCTGTATTGTAGAAAGCATATAGAATACAGTATTATATTTTTAATAATATAAAGTGTTGTGAAACCTGGGTGTTACTTTGTAAGTTAATTTGCACAATAGGGATATAATATATGAGTATTTTTTGTATGATTTCGTACAAAGTAGAAGATATTAATGTTAATAATTTCCATAAAAATACCTATTATATTTGAGAATTATATTAAAATTTTATTTTTTAATAAAAAATCTGTTTACAAGAAATTTTTAACATTTCCCTATCAATTTTCAATCATTTTTATACTGTGATCCAATTAATATTTTTATTATTCCTCGGTGGTAATTAAAAGTAATCGTACTTTATCCAAAACCGGTTCTCTACATTTCTACAAACATAAAATAATTTTTTTTATTTGTTCCTTCATCTTTTTATTGTTTAAGTTATTGCTTACGAATGAAAACGTTTGAAATAAGCATCTTCCTAACTCTCGACGAGCATTTGCATTCTTGTCGAAATATTTAAATAATTTCCACCAAACTGAACAATCTTGTACACTTTGTTTAAATTCCTTGCTGATAGTATCATCCATTGTATCATTTCGTATTATAGACATAATGGATTTCATCGTTTCATCTTGAATGATTTTTGAAAACATGCAAGGATAATTGTTACAATCGTTTATGTGCGACTGTAATTTATCTAATAAAATGGTGTCTTTCAAACAAATTTGTAATATCTATATATAAAAAATAGTAATCAATGTCTATATAAATATAATATTTTAATAAAGTCTATTAATCTAAGTATTTATAAGTATTCATAAATTAATATTTTATATTCAATAAGGAATTTATACAATCAATAATAATTGTATATGTATGTATATTACAAGATGTAAAATTTATTTCAATAGAAATGATCTTTTTCTTGTTGTACGAAGATTGTATATTTTTACCCAGTTTGGAGAAATTAGAACAGGATACATTTTAAATAGACTCATGTTTAATTTATCAGAATATGTATCTGTATCTTGTGCCACCGCCGCATACGATGTTTCAAAAGTATGACCATCAATTAATGATAAGATGAACGACACTGTTACATATCAGCATTACATAAAACTACGATAAGTTGAACAACATTAAGGTTATTTAATCTATATTGAAGGTTGACTTACTGTGATAATATAAAAATATCATGCTCAATAGTTTTATTAACATTGTGAAAATTTGGAAAACATATCAAGGAAGTAGGATAATTGAAAATTATTCTTTGATTATCAGAAATTATTAGCAGAATCTAGTTGAAACTACCTGATTATAGTAAGTAAGTAAATTTATTTTGCATTGTTTCACTAGGTAATAAATTGTTTCATTGGATAATAAATCTGATATTGTACAGTTTAAATAATCTTAAAGGACGAGATAATGTGAGATTAAAAACACTGATGAACATAGGAGAAAAAGAAGTTTTATAAAAGTATATCTGTATACTTAAAACATATTATATTTGGATTTATGCATATGAAATCAATTCCATCAGAATTTAACACGAATATCTAAAAAATATTCTGTTATTTGTAAATCGTTTTGATGGACACTTATCATGGTCATGTTTCATCATTCTTGTATACAAGACACGTATGATGCGATTAAAAAATACTTACTACTGCTAAATGTTAAATAATTACTAAATAACATAAAAAAAACACATGCAAATAAAGAACGTAGAAATTCTGAAGTTGTTTGAAATTCAACCGATAAAGGAAATAGATCAGCATTTAAAAAGCGATGTTCATGGAATGGAATTTAACACGTTGACTGTCACGCTGACTGAAACTTTTACGTTTTGTCTATGAAACAAAATATTTAATTTCTATAAGATATTATATTACAGTAAGGTACAACGAAAGCACATTTCTCGCTTTGTAATATTATCTAGTCTATCTATTTATGTTATTTACAATTCATTGTTAATGATATTCATCTCATTATAATTATATTTATCTCATTCTAAAATATTCTAAAATATTTATCAAAATAGAAACGACAGTCACTAGTAATCGTCGTAGCAGTCAACACGTTAAATTGATTGTTTAGTTTCATTTGTCGTTTTTTAAATTATTCTATTCATGCGATGAGAACAGATTAAACTTTTTGAGATTAAAGACGAAGATTGAAACGAAGACACGAGATTTTATTACATTAATTTTTGGATTGCACCGAGTACAACGAATTCACAAGCTTTTGCAGCCTGTTGCGTCAAGCATAAACCTATTTCTTGAAGGCGAGATAATTCTGCTCGATCATCAGTTAAAGGATACTCTTCTAAATTGCTGGCAGGTTTTTTCGCCATGATTAAACGCAATCGGTTAAGCTCGATTTCTTCCTTCGGACTTAAAGTTTCTAGAAAATTGATTTATTATACATGTATAATCACAAACATTAAGAGTTTTTTTTTGTTTTGCTTAAAAAAGAAAAAACACATTCGCTTTCTTTTCTTAAAATGTTGGAAATCATTGTACGACGTGAATTAACACGATGAATCTTTGAATGAATCTTTTTTTTAAGTTGCATTGTTTATAATTATTATAAAATTATTTATGCTATATATTACTGTTGCTATTATTGCTATTATTTTTTACTACTACTTATTTATGACTTATTTATAATTGTTTATGCTAATATTGCGATATTTATGCTAATACTATATTTATATTACTTATAAATATAATTATAAATATATTATATTATATATAATATATTGTATATATAATATATTATTTATATAATATATTATATATTATATTATATTATATTATATTATATTATATTATATTATATTATTATATAATTATATTACTTATAAATATAATTTATATTACTTATATAAATATCATACTTTTATTTTCAAGTTCTGTAATCTTGTTTGACAAATCCTTTCGAATGGCTTGTACTTTTTTGGCGGCTCGTCTCTTTTTCGTTATTTCCTCATCGCGTTCCTCTTTCTTTTTTCTTCTCAAATTGTTCTTTCTTTTCCTCGAAGCCCGTGAATCTTTATACTTTTTCGAGAATCTCTTTTCTCTAGTCTTCACCTTTAGTAAGAGTAAACATTAAGTGAAGATATGGATAAGTTTTTGATTAACTTACGCGAACGTTTAATTTCATGCGAATTAATCTTTTATTTTGATCTTGTTTGTACTTCTGCCAGAGTTTTCCACAAATTTCGGCCGCACGAAGCAATTTTAATCTCAACTCGTTGTTGGAAAGATTGTGAAATAACGAAACGATTTTTCCAATGTTGAAATCATCTTGCCCTCCACCCTAATCAATATAATTAGTATAATTAATTATAGTTATATGAAGTTATAATTTCATGAAGTATCTAGTGATTAATGATCTTTAGTTATTATTTACACTTTTTTAAATTTTAGTAACCTTTTCTTCTTAATTTTTATTAAAACATATATAATATAAATATCTTCATACTGTTTTACATAAGATAAGAATACTTATAAATTATTTTTAATTTCAGTACGTTCTTTCTTTTTTTTTTTTAGCATTTAATTCAATTTTTAAATACTGATAATCAACAATTTTGTTTGACAGTTAAATCATGAATACATATTTTTACCAATTCGATAAACGTGCAATCCCAATCTATTCCACCGTATTGGCATCGGGTTTTTGCTTTCTCAACATCTTCAGAAATCTCGGTATATTTCATACAATATGCAAGCACCCAATTTCGAGGTATATCGATCACAGGTAAGATTCTCCAAACTTTAGCCGTGATGTCTTCTAACATCTTCAACGAGGTGCTATCGGTGATGGTTGGTATTTTCGTGATTGATAAATCGGGAAAAACTGTCGTTTCGGTAGTATTTTCATAATACTGAAGCAAAATTACGAACCTCGATAAAATTTTCAATTTTATTTATTACAGTGAAGAGCAATAATTTTTTATCCATAATTTTTCATCGTTAATAATACATTTATGCTCTTCACTGTACAGATACTAAAAAAAGTTTTTAGCATTATCATTGAATGTCAAAAATATTTGTTAATTATGAAAATATGCAAAGAATGCTAACTTGTAGTTTTTTCAGGTGCTTGTTGCTTGTAGATTTAGAGAATGTCCTAGAGACGATGATGCATCCGATTATTATTATGTGTCTTAGCATGGAACAATAGAGTCTTTATAAAATAATTTTCTTCGAACGTGACGCAGATGAGACATTATAACAAACTGCAGATGTTGATTCGATATCTACAAAAAGTATTTAACATTTCATTTAAATTAAATATTTACAAACGACAGTTACAAATTTATCATTTATATTGCGTAATGTTATTAATTAATAATGAATTGTAATTCTCTAGTACCGGTAAGTTTCACTTTTCACACAAATTATGAAAGAATCTTAAAAACTAATTTCTTGATCATACCTTACTTAATTTATAAATAAATATAACAATTTGTAAAAATGATAACCATTGACAATTTATAAAAATGACCTCAAATAAAAATCATTTACATCAGTTATATTCTAACTTTATAAATGTTACTAGGTTACAAATTATCTATTTTTAAAAGTTGCGAAGATATATATATATGTACAAAGCTCTTGAATTCAGTCAGTTATCGATAATTTGTACATATAATATTAAATCTTCTTGGTGGCAATAAGAATCGGTATAATTGTCAAGAAAAAAAAAATCAAAAAAAAAAAGAAGAAAGAAATCACAAAAATTATCATTCTATTCAATTGTAATTATGAAGATAATCTCTGCTGCTGCTTCTGACGATGGAAGGTGTAATTTATAGCCTGATAATTGCAAGAAAATCAGAGGAATAGCAACAGTAAGATTTATGGTATCCAGAGAATTACTTCTCCTAATTATTTTATGATTGTTTAAATGATTCTAACTATTCTAATAATACAAACTAGACAAAATGTTACACGACCATATAATTAATTATTATTATATACAATATATAGCTATATAACTATAATTAATGTATGTATACTAATGTATATAATATAACTATAATTAACGTGGAGGACAAAATGATCTGAATATTTTATATTATTTGAATAGTACGAAAATCTGATTCATTGTCGTATTTGCAAGGCTAACATCCTCGTCTTCAATTTTCATCGAAAGAAATCAAAACAACGAAAACTATATTCACAAATAGCGGAAGTAATGGCGTCGTTTCCGGGGATATTGTAACTGCTGACTGTACAAGATCAACAGATTAACAAAACGATGATTGTTATGAAAAGAAAATAAAGAAGAGAAGAATATAATAGTTTCATTGCTAGTTTAAACACTAGTCATTGATAACTGTCGGGATTTCCCACGTATATTTCATTGGCACTACTTCTTTTCAGTTGTAACTGAGGCTACGTTTTCGTTGAGGAATGTCCAGTTTCCTGCAAATAAATTATCCTAATATTACTACTACTACTACTAATAATAATAATAAATATCATAATTATTTGTTCTTTATTTAGTATTAATAATTTTATATATTAATAATTATATATTATATATAATAATTATATATTATATATAATAATTATAATTATATTAATTATAATAATTATAATTATATATTATATATAATAATTATATATTAATAATTTAAATAAGTTTATTTAGTATTAATAAATTGGAACGTAATACCAGTGAATGAGAACAACTCAGTTTGAGTTGAAAAAAATAAGACATTAGTCCCTGAAGAATAAGTCTTTGATTATTGTGGAAGATATTCGTGAGAAATTTATAAGTAAATCAGCCACGACTGTTTTGTATTCTATAGCTACTGATTACGTAGTTTTGTGTTTGTAGATTATAGTAGAAATTTATCTAAAATCGAGGATAAACAGTTTATGCAATTGAAATCTATCAATTTTTTCAGTATTTGTTATTTTTTAATTACTTAACATTAAAATTACCAGAGTTAGAATAGTTACTTAGTAATTTTCCATTTAGTATAGGAATTTTATAGTTATATGAATTTTATAATAGTTCATATAAATGTTTAATAGTTTAGGTTTGTGAAAATTCGTTGTATTTTATAAAAGAGTAAAATTTCTGTCTTTTTTTGTTGAATAGCATAATATAATTTAACTATATTGCATTATATAAATAAAAAGTATAACGTGCTTCATATGGAAATAAATATTCATAATATTTGAAGTTTTTAAAATAGTTGGAAACAGTTTTATAATTAAATTAAACATCTCTTATCGTTCTCGATGATCAGAAAATACAAAGTGTAATAACCGTATGTCAGAAGTTTTATAATGCTCCATATCAGGGAATGACACTGATACTGCGATTTATTGATTTTTTACTGATACGTGAGAATAGAAGCAACAATGAACGTGAACAATAATGTGCGTCATATTATTGTCATTTTATCTTTTGTGTCTCTCATATTTTATATGATATGAACATCATATAAAAATAAATGAAAATCATACAATTATAAATGATCATCTAAATGATCTCCGTTGAATATTCATTAAAGTCATAGTTTTATTCCTTCGATATATTTTAAAAATGAAAGGAATGAAAAAGAAATTATAACTCTAATGATTGAATTATATAAATCTTCGATCGAACCAATATTATCGTGACCTTTTTTATTTCATAATCTCTTCAAATTCTGTAAATCTCTTTAAATTGTGATTGTATATGATTTTGTATTATATAATACAACGCAGAGCTTTATTTTTCAGTTCGTCACGCTTAATTAGCGAATGCATTATGAAATGAAACTGCGGAATTTCCAGTTCTTCTTTAATGATTAAATCATGCATCACGAGTTGATATCGTTTAATTCTTTCAACGAGTTTCATGATAGATCTGTTGATTATTTTTGTTGTAGTATTTGACCTTTAAATTATATCAATTTAGTTATACCATGTACGGACTATAGAAGTCCTTTCGTTTCGCTTTCACTGGCTGTCGGCCAACGTTGTGAAAAGAAGCTCGTTTTATTCGCTGAATAAATTCCAAAAGGAAGAGAAGAAAGGAAAATTTCAAAACATGCCGTCTGATTCATTTTCAAATGTTGTTGAACTTATTCGACTGAAAATATTCGAAGCATTTTATTCTGCAAGAAGCAAATATTTCAAAAGTTAGTGCGGTAATTCTTAGTCAGCATTTTTGAGAAGACTCTCTTTCTGCGCAAATTTTCATTGGAGGAATTTTAAGAATGTAAACGTAGAAATTTAATTTTTTTGTTAAATCTTAAATGAAATTTTTGGTACCCAATGTGATAGAGTTAGAAAATTTATACTTTTATGTCTTTTTAAATCAAACATAATTTTTCATCGGTTGAGAGATAGGCATTATAGTTGATTCATAAATATTTCAACTTTGTTAAACACTAAAAAATTTAATTTTCCATCAAAATCAAAACGAAATTACAAAGTTAAAATTACTGTATTAAATATCGAAAATTTAATTTTGTGTAGAGATCAAAATGAAATTTGATATAACAAAGTTATATCAAGTAATGTATTGCATCGTTTTCAAAATAAAAGGATAATTGATTTAATAAAGACTCGTGCGATACTAATCGATACTAATTTGTGATTCTGCGAAACGAAATGGAAAAATTCTTGATGTGATGTATCAAACACTTTAAATGGTATCGATGAAAGAAGCTATTACTGATGAAAACAAAAAAGATGAATGAGTTCTTGTAATGAATTGTTTTTGCCCCGACCGGAGCTGATGAAGCGAAAATATCTTTCTTGTGACGTTTGTTCATTGTTTCTTAGTTTACTGTAGTTTCAGAATTATTCTTTCAGAATCATTATCTCTATTTCCAGAGTAAGAACTACGAAGATATACTTTTCCCTCGTCTCGCTTGAATTTGTTACAATTTGACTTTGTTTTACACCGCAAGTATGACGATATGCTTTTCAGACATATTCGAAAGTTTATTAACCCTAACGAACCAACCATACGTGTAAGAAACAATACATACGTATATGTACGTAGTAAATTGTATCAACGCTTTTCGATTCCAATGACGTGTCTCTCCCCACCGATTGCATGTGGGATTTCCTGACACTGAAGCCATTACAACCGGGCATTTCCAACATCGTAGATGTAGACAACCTATCGGACTTTGTAAACGTCGACTGACCCGCTGAAGAGGATTTGTGTTCAATGAACAAATATGACACTCACTTGCGAACAAAACTCGTGGTGGGGAAGTGGTTGTGGAGCCAGTTACTCGCGACTCGCGGGCATCTTGGAGACTCTGCTTTTCCTCTTCTGCACTCAGTTTGGTATCGTAGCGAGTAACTATCAGACGTCATTTTTTCGTGTCTTTCACGATTTCAGACTCTGAAGAAGAGGGACGCACTTGCAGATCAGCGAAATGTCTTACAAACTGGTGAGTGACGATCCTTTGGTCATGATGAATGACGTAGATTGAACGTAGTACATCATTTAGTCGCATTAAGTTTATTTTTCTGATGAGATGCTGAGTTTTAATAGAAATTGTATTGTTGATGCTTTGGTGGATTATCCTGAAATAAAATTATTTATTAGTACGTTTGCAGTGAAATTTTCTCTTTAATTTAATATTTAATGTTCCAATGAGTATGTTAAATTAGTATAAGTTGATTAACACCGATAGTGTGTAAAATATATTTTCTATTATTTTATTATTGCAAGTAAAAGTCGAACAACTTTTACTTGCTAATTTCCTTTTCGAAATAAAAAGAATTAAATATAATCTCAGGCATTTTACGCGAATATTCTACATATATTAAATCAGTTAGAACAACATTCGATACATGATCCGTTGCTTTCTCAGTAATGAAAAGTTGAACTCTGATAACTTATCTTGTTTTATATACATTTTTCTCACCTTTCATTGTTTCTTTCCATGTTCAATATCGATTTAATATTAACCCTGCTGTTCTCATCATAACTCATTTTTCCATCACGTCCTATCTCTTCAGATATCTTTCTTTTTTTTTGTGATACTTTATTTATAAGATGCTTGGAATATACGAAAGATTGTAAAATTATATTGAATGTTAAAATCAAATATTTAAGAACTATATGTGTTTAGTATAGATACGGAGAGAATAGCAGAGTTAACTCACAGTAATATTCTACCAAGTATTTTTCAAATATTCTCAGTAATATTCTATCAAATATTTTTCAAAATCAGATTTTCTTGAATATTTTTATTTATATATATTATGCTTATTTTGGGTAATTATTTATCCTGAATCTCATTAATCTTTTCACACTATTAATAGTTACTAGCATTATATTTGAGTTTTTTGTATTGAAGTGAAATATCCTTTGCTTTGTTTGATCAGCCTTCCTCGGACCATGAAGGACACGCTTTAGTCAACATTTCTACTCATTTTTATTATATAAAGAAAAATCATAAGAATCCATTGACTAAAACGTTCCCAAGGAATGTCGGTACACTCATTCTTATATCATTTTTCAATCGATGAATTGATTTTAATTCGACTTTGTGTATAGTTGCGCTGCTTAGCGATTGGTTACACGCATAGTACGTGCTTTATTTATTAAGTTGGACACGTATACGATTGAAGAATTCACTTGTTATTCATTGAATATCTCTGTCGGCATTGTCAGATTTTAAATGTGACTTCATGAATTTTGGTACTGTTAAAAATCACATTATTTCGAAGTTTCTGTAAATAAAAGATTTTAGTAAAATAACAAACTATTATTTTTTCAGGATCATTTTGTACAATTGCAAGTTGCGAATATTTATATATAAATTTATATTTTTATAAGTGTGATTAAGGAAGCAGAATTTTTTTTTAGAAAATTAGAAAATAAAGGAATGAAAGCAGAGAACTGTTTCATTCATTAAATACTATTATCTTTTTACATTATATATATATTATATAATAAATATAATAAATATAATATAAATACTATTATCTTTTTACATTTTAAATATATTATATACCTACATTCTATATATTTTTGTAGTTCTAAATTTATCACATCATCCCGTGATCTAATAATAATTAAATAATTTCCATTGTTGTTGTCCAAAAATATTTCTATTAAAGAAGAGCACAAATTTCAAAGATAATAAACCACATTGACAGAAAGCTAAAGAAAAAGAAATATAAAGTAACAATAAATACTTAGATATCAAAAGAAGCAAAAGTAATAGACGGGAGAAAATGTCGAGAGGTATAAAATAGAAATTATACGATATCATTTCCATAAATTGTGGAGCGTCTCGTCCCGGGGAATGTATGATGAAGACGTAGACGTAGAGCGAAACAGGTGAAATTGAAGGTTGTCAAAATGAGGAACTGGAAAGTTGCATAGGAAATTACATAAAATCGGTATTAGCATTTGCATAAGGCAAAATTAAAGTGGAATAATTCAAACGAGTTTCCCACGTGCTTCAGGTGATATAGCAACAGGAACAAATTGTAGAGGCGTGGTTATGTTTTCTCTTGCTTTCGTCATACTTTAATTTCAGCTAAGAAAGCCGGACTCTATGATGTCACGGTTTGCTCGTTGCTTTCACTCACGTTTGCCTCTCTTTCGTCCCAGATTGTACAATTTTCACTCATTCTCTCATATACATTTCGGGTATATTCCACAAAATATTCTTTTATGTTTATTTTTATACGTATTTAAAGTAAAAAGTTGCTCATTGTCGTTGACTATATTGTACTTTCTATTTTGTACGTTCTTTGGTCATTCTTCCGGGTGGCTGCTGAATTTTTCCTGAGAAAAAATATTGATACTGGAAATAGATTTAATTTCCTAATACTATAAAAGAAATATTGCAATTTAAACTTATATTAAATATAACAATTTAAATTTAGAAATATTAGAGTATTTGCTGAATGGATAGGTATATTAAAAAAATAATAGTAGTGAAAACATTTCCAAGAAAGAAAATATAATATATATAAAATTTTAACGTATTTATTTTTATATTCTTTTGCACTAGATCATTATTATGAGTCACAGAACAATCACAATTCAACGAGCTGTTAAATAAAAAATATCAATAAAACAATTATTTATTAAATATATTAAAACAATTATTATTAGACATGTACTATTACTTGAAAATGTTTTTATTATTATTATGTTTGCTCTTTAAATATTAATAAAATACCTACTCATTCAGTAATACTCTGTTTCTACACTTGTAAATTTAAATCATGCAAAGTACATAACATTGATATCAACATTAGTGTCTTTTATAATAAATTTTAAATATTTTTGATAAGAAATAATTCGATAAATAATTTTTCTCTTTCAAATATTATCTTATTATGAATTTTCAACAAAAAATAACGAATTATATAAAACAACATATAAATTTGTACTTTTACAATGGAAATTCTAAGTATTTATGCGAATAGTAAAAACTGGTTTCGCCAATCCACGATTATTATCGTGGGCATTATAGTTACAAAGTAACTTATTGTAACTAACGAACTAGAGCGTGACTCCTACATGAAACTCTTCCCCTGTTTGGTATAAAAATGTACATGGATACGGGTGACGTGTGTGACCATTTATTTGTTGATATCATGTTGACCTCGTGTATGTTGCGATCTGAAATCGTCGCATAAATTACGATTGGGAATCACGGCTACTCCATGCCAAAGAGTTGCCAAAGAGTTTCGAAATTTCCAACTACAGCAATGAAATTGCTCTTTTTAAAATTTTCTTTATTACACTTTAGAAATTTTATATTTTTCTATTTTCAATGATTTGATTCCTGAAGAAAAAAAGAGCAAAAATCTTTAAAGACTTTCTATTTTTACTTAATCACTCAATTCATACCTCATTTACTATTTATTTTTACTATTTTTTCAATAATCACTCCTGCTTTCAGGTAACGTCGGTGTTACCAATACTACTGCTGATAACTTACGTATCAACACAATGTCTGACCGGAAACGACAGTCCTCGGACGATGAACGTTGGTTCGAAGAAAGCTGTGATCAAGTCGAGATTCGGGTTCGCCCTCGATACGCTTAAGAAGATGTCTCAGATAGAGTCGCACGACAATATCTTTTACAGTCCGCACAGTCTTCATCAGGCTCTAACCTTGGCATATTTTGGCGCTCGAGGCACCACCGAGAATTCCTTGAAAAAAGCCTTGCACATATCCGACGATCTGTCCAAGGTTGATGTACAACGATACTACGCCTACGAGAATTCCTTCAAAAAGCCGGACGACCAGGTGAGAATTAGAGCAACATTGCGTCATCATTGTTCGTGTTTGCAAGTATTCCAAGGTGAGCCACATAATCGTAATATCGGGGCTCTCTTGTTCAATAAAAAGTTTTAACAACGGGAATTTTAGTAGATTATAGATAGAAGATAGGTGCTTGTGTACGCAAAATCTGAAAACGTATGAAAATGCTTGTAAAATATAGTGTGGCTATAGATAGCATTTGTATACTTAATTGGAACCAAGTACCAGGTACATCACATTTATATTGCTTTTGAACTCATCATACATCTGTCATGGATTAACGATTGGAGTCTAAATATTAACTTTTCTTTAGTTACCTTTTTTTTATAATTATCTTTAATTATCTATAATTACCTTTGTTTGTGTGTCTAATCTGTACAATGGCTTTGTATAGAATATGTCTATGGTAGATATGTTTCATGAGCCTTTCATATTTTTTAATCGTGTTACATAATTAGAAGTAGTTTAATTTGTTGGAATCCGAGTAGGAAGCGTCTTGACCTCACAGTTTCGCAGAATTTCTTAATGAACAGCTATGAATGTAATTCGCGAGCAATGTTTGTTCCTTCTATGTGAACAAATGATATATAAAGAGAAGATCCTGATTTTATTTAATCAATTATATAATTCTTGCCTTTATTTATGATGTCTCGACGTTCGAGTGAAGGTATCTTCTTTTAAAAGTTTTCCTGTTTCTTTTTTTTAGTAGTTAAATAATTGCGTAGAAGTTATGCTTAAATGACCAAATTTACTTCTGAAAATAATTGCAATTAAGCGATAACCATTAATACAATAATTATGAAAATACTTCATAATTATTATGTGGATAAAATTATTACAAAATGTTTGTCTATTTCGTAAATATAAATGGAATAAAGTCTTCAAGAGCCTAATTACGAGTTTAAAAAATACTGGAAATAATATTTCCAATTATTTTACAAAAAGCTTCACAATTTATTCTTGAAAAAAACTTTACTTTTTGGTTCAAAGCAGTGATTCAAGAATTTTTTATAATGTTTGAATTGCAATGATAGATTTTTTTTTACAATAGTATTTAAAGAATGAATGATCAAACCAATTTTCTTCCTTCAGCAGAATTCATCAGCAGACTATGAGTATAATTCTGCGAATCGATTGTGGATATCGGACACGAGAAAATTACGAGAATGTATGCTAGACTTATTTGGAGACCAACTGGAGAAGACTGATTTTCATACTAATCCAAATGCGGTTCGTGATCATATCAATCAATGGGTGAGCAACGAGACCAAAGGACATATCCGCGATCTTCTTCCTCCTACCAGCATTACAGAAAATACTGATTTGGTCTTGGTTAACGCGGTGTACTTCAAAGGTCGTTGGAAAAACCGTTTCGATTCAGCCAATTCGAAGAAGGATATTTTCTACTCCTCTAACTCCCAACATTCTATGGTTACGTTCATGAAGCAGAAGGGAAATTTCAATCATCGTAAGTTATGCACTGAAATATTGTTTCTTATACATTTCTTAATTAGTATTAGAGTTATTATTTTGTTCTCTTCCATTTTTTCTTTTTTTTTAATTGAGGTTAAAATGTAATTTAGAATTAGTATTTATAAGTATAAAAATATCTGAAATATTTACTTATAATTAGTAATCATACGTTCATGAAGCAGAAGGGAAATTTCAATCATCGTAAGTTATGCACTGAAATATTGTTTCTTATACATTTTGTTATTGAGTCTTCTCTTAAAGAGACCTTCATTTTATTCTATATTTATTTTTCCATTATCACCGAGAACAAAATTTCGTATTAAAATTTTAATTATAATTCTGAGTGCATTAAAATTTTTCGTAATTAGTATTAGAGTTATTATTTTGTTCTCTTCCATTTTTTCTTTTTTTTAAATTGAGGTTAAAATGTAATTTAGAATTAGTATTTATAAGTATAAAAATATCTGAAATATTTACTTATAATTAGTAATCATACGTTACCTTGCAAATTATACATGAAATTTAGTTGAATTTCATTTCAAAGATTTTAGAAATTTATCTTTCTTTACGATTCAAAAGTATTGGTTTTTGGCGCGAAGATCCGGTGAATTAAAATTTTATCCATATATAATGTTGTGCAGTCATGAGTATAAGCGTATGTTGATACGTTCCAAAAAACGTTTCAGCCTAAAACTTATTTGAACAAATGGTAATTACATTATAATATAAAAAAAAAAAAATATTTTTTACAGTCGTCTCGGAAGTACTGGGCGCGCATGTTCTGGAATTGCCTTACGAAGGCAACATCTCAATGTTCATCCTTCTTCCCCCATTCGTTTTCGCAAAATCCGTCGCTGACTCGGAGCAAAACGGCGAACGAGACAGTGTTCGTCAGCTGGTCGAGCGCATTTCCACGCAGTCAGGATCTGCGGAATTGCGGACACTTTTAGATATGGGTATACCTCCTGAACAGGTGGAGGTTATCCTGCCGCGATTTGAGGTGGAAAAGGAACTTGAAATAACCACGTTGCTTCACGCTATCGGAGCTGGTGAATTGGTAACACCTAACGCTGCTGATCTTCGTGGCTTCATCGAGAACGGTGAAAAACCGTTGCATTTGGGCGATGCAGTGCACCGCGCGCGAATCGAAGTCACCGAAGAGGGCACCACTGCAGCCGCGGCTACCGCACTCTACACTTGGCGATCTGGACGGCCGTTGCAACCGGCAGTTTTCAACGCGAATCATCCGTTCTTGTATTTCATCTATGAGAAACCGACGCGTAACATTTTGTTCAGCGGAATTTATCGTTCCCCCAATCCTGCAAACGCATCATCTTGAGTATGAATACATTGTATGCTTTGGACGAATGAGAAGCTTTGTGTGCATGTAAGTAAATAAACGATGAAAAGCTTGTTCGCATGTGTGTACTTTGGGACGATTGCAATCGATTGTTGTTTACAGAGCATTATTAAGAATTTTGTAGTTTTGTATGAATTAAGCGTTACAACTCGTTATTATTTGTAACCTTTCGACGACAAAAATGTTCGGAACATATCGACAGAGAATCTTAAAAAAGTAATGTTCGATCATTATTTTCACTATAGATGGACTTGTGAACGGTTTCCACTATAATATTTTAGTGCGATAGTAAATATTGCTGGAGCAAAAAAAATGTATGATATCACGATGAAATTCGATTTATTGTATGTATGATGTAATTTCTAAAGGGTATTTATAACTGTGAGGTATAATTTGAATATATTTTATAATCCTATACAGAAAATTAAATTGATTGAAAAATTTTAATGCGAATTTAAATCTACGCCATGTTGGAAATATAAATTTAATATTTAATAAATTATATTTGTAGAAATTATACAATTTCAATGTTTATCGATTAAAACCATACTTTTCAACACTGAAAAGAGCTTATGAGAGACTGCAAAGAGCTTATAATTCAAGCTTATTTAGAAGTCAGGCAAAGCAACTGTCTTACGCGAAGAAGTTAAAATTTGATAATATTTAAAAACATGGGTGTGTTATTTGCGAATGCTTACAGGTACTTATGTTTTATATGTGTATAATTAAATTGAAATTGGAGAATATTTTATAAAGTTTTATTAATTCTTATTTTTTGTTTTTCAGAATGAATCTTTGTAAAAGACAGATAGAATTATATAGTTCAATAATAGAATTATATAGTTAGTACGTTTTTAAAAATATTAATAACTTCAGAAACAGAATTTATACACGACTTTCTATTTCTCATAGTATAAATGATTATTTAAATTGTTTTACCTGATATTAAATTTTCAAAATTCAAGGTGAATTATTGAACTATAATATTTAAAAAAACGTCTAATTAATATTATCATTGACTAACTTGCATCATTGAAATTAATCAATGGTGCAATGTCTATTCATATATTATCGTCGGTGGTAGAATTATAATTTACCGATAGTCGATCTTCCCTGATCGATAGAGAGCACATTAAAGGGTCATCCACGTAAGTTTACAATTTATTCTTCAAACATCAACGCTTCATTGGTAAAGAAGAAAAAAACAACAGAAATGCATATGAATTTGCATAGGACTTACATTATTTAATAATGAAATTAATTGTCCATCGCCGGTGATACATGACTCTGAAATATCCGTTGAACGTTGTTGATCGATGCACAATAAATCACCGACAAGTTGCGCCTCTATCGGCCGTGTTTCCAAGCAAGGTCGATGGTTCCATTCACTGACGCTGACGTCACTGAAAGCCACCGAGGTCCCGGTGAAACGTGTGCAGAAGCGACCGTTAGCCGGTAGCATCCGCAAAACTCGATCCTCTCCGGTAGGATCTGGCATCTGATTGCGTCACGCGCCGATACAAGCGAACGGATACACGGACTCTCATCTCGAAGTCTGGCAGTCCTTGACGCAGGCCTCGATCCCGGCGAAAGATGAGCAAACTCGAGATCCGTGAGAGATTTGCCGTACTTCCTCGAAGAAACGACTTCTCCGACCAGTTTGCTCTCGGAGAACGGTATTGCGCTTACTACGGAGAATCTTCCTCGATCGATCCTAACCTTTCTTTCTTTTTCTTCCAGCCGATCGATATAAGACCGTGAATACGTGAATTCTCTTCCTGTCACGGAATTCCATATGAAGGTTATCGTTGATCGATCGTATTTCC
>NIPQ01089504.1:19968-39997 GCA_002806875.1 Lepidotrigona ventralis hoosana | reverse complement strand
AAGATTACTTCGAAAAAAAAAAGTGAATGAAAATAACTTACTATTTCCAATTATTATTGTTATTTATTTTCATTTGAGGTAAAACCCTACTAAATATTCATTCTAGAACCTGTATAACACATCACTTTGTAAAATTATTCACTTCGCAGTGTTATTATTGTATATTTCATATTAAATGCAGCACAACTGCATACAATTTATATTTATACATTAAAATGAAATACACTGCACTCGCTGAAACTCATTTTTTACTTTCGAGTAAGCACACTGTGTTCGAGACGTACGGAACGAAACTCATTGTCAGATCTAATCCAGCTTGACTCGTATTGGTAAATACGAGTATCGAACTTGATCCTTCCCACCCTCACCCCCCATTTCTTGCCTACGTAAATACCTACTTACGTATGTAGTGTCTAACCGATCAGGCACTCGAACGAAGCCAGCGAAACTGAAACTCCACTGCGTGGAGAAACTGAAGCTGCGGCGAGAGATCGAATATAATTTTTCAATTGAATTCGCCGGCGATGAAGTCACTTTGTCAATCGCGGGGAGAAAACGGTGCCACCGAGTGTTCTCCTCGCGGAGCTATTATTTCAATAGGAAGAAAAGCCCGGCAGCCCTCGTCGTGTTTCGCACGGATACATGCACAGGTCTCATTTGCTCGAGGAGCCGGTTAGTTTCCCCCTTCTCGCGCGAGCATCCCGGCGTAATGCACCCGGTGGATCTTGCCGATGGTGGCAGGGCACGGTTGGTTGCCCATGAATAATCATGATCCATTCCGACCGGTATCTAGACGAAGTTAAGAGGCTACCAGCGTTTGCTTGCACCCCAGGGGCGCGGGAAACAACGGAAAGCAGGCGACTCAACGAAACCAACAGGCCGATGGTTGCCCGCCGAACGCGCGTTAGTTCGCGCGAGTAGCGTTGATTAACTTGTCGAGGAATTAAGGCCGGCGAATCTACGATCGTGGCAATCCCGCCACGTTTTGTCCCCGTCGTTCAGGCCAATGACGCGACCAGGATTTCCCCTCTTCGAGTAAACGCGTTTCTCTCACCGAGAGTGGAATTACAGTCCGATTGGCTGCATAGTTGCGTGCAACGAGAGTGGAACGTGAACGTATCTGCCTTGCGAGTGAGAGTTTGCAAAATTTGCCCGATATTCTCTAGAAATTTTCTGTTGCAGTTGGAATAAACTCCGTTTATTCTGAGCCAAGTTTTAATTAATCTTATCTGATTGTGATGAGCTCGTATTGTAGGAATGAAAAATTAGTAGAAGGCAGCGCCATTGCTGTAGAACTTGATTGTTTGTATTATTATTTGTACAATTATATTATTAGAAATTGCTACTGTATTCGTGGAGACAGATCTTTGTTTTCACAAAAATGTTAAGTGTTTGTTGTTCTTAAGTTTATACAAATTTACACAGACAAGTTTATATATTTCTACTTTATATTAAGATCTGGAAATCCCAATAGAGAATAATCGATAATGCTTTGAATCTTGTCGAAATTGAAGTTTAGCGACACTTATGTAATAACAGTTAACAATTGTCCAGTTACAAGTCTTAACATCATCTCTATCTCTGTCTGATGACCCGTTGTAAGATTTGTTACATCTAGTTCGATTTTATGTGTTTGTCTACACATGTTTGCGAATTGAAAGGTTTGTTGCGTCTAGTTCGACTTTATCTGTGTCTTCGCACATGTTTGAAACATGTACTACTCGACCTCAGTCTTAGTAATATCATACGAACATCATTTTTGTTACATGACACTCGCTTTACGTGCCAGGAGTATACGACTCGATCGTTCGCGGGAGTGCATTCACAACGTCTGGACTCTGCAATTTCTCCAATGAATAGCTACTACCACGTAACCGGATTCGTATAATAAATTCGCGAAAGGAACTGCGAGCTTATAATTTCAAGGGGCTTACAATTTACGATTGTTCTTCTCCTTCCCTCCCTTCTTTTTTTTTTTTTTTTTTTANGTGATCGATCGAAACGACGAAACGAATCGTCGTCGGGCGCTTTGTTCGCTGTAGAGAAACGACTTTGAAAAGCGATACTCGGGGAGTTGCCGAGTACCGCGTTTATAATCCTCGCGTCGTGTTTGCACGAAAACAGTAATTTACAAGCGGAGAAGTGCCATTCTCTCCGCGAGGAGTATTAAAATGCTTTTACAAGGAGAATGGGGGAAGAAGAAAAATGGCTCGACCGGTCAAAGAGATGATACGCGAACGAACCGACGTGGAATCGGTGCTTTTTAACCCCCTGGGAAGAATTGATTATGCTCGTTCTTGCTCTTTTACATGCAAATCCGATGACTCGCCATGTTATAACGTACACCATCATCTGTAAGTATTCGGACAGGTCGAAATTCATATAAAATGTACTTCAAATTTAATCTGATTCTGATTTGTGGCAGAATACAAATGTATTTTATACAGGTTTTTCCACTTAACTTGAATATCTTAAGTATTTTTCCAGATATGAACTTTATTAACCCAAATTATTCAACACTGGGAAGGCATAATATGGTGGTAATTAATTTTTTGTTGGGAAAGGAGTTTTAAAGATATCGAGATCACTCCTATTTTTTTTTTTTTTTTTGTTTTGAATAAAATTGTATCTATATTAATATTTCGATCGATATTTTCTACAAAGAATATTAATTTACGTATGTCGACAAAATTATTGGTTTAAAAGATATTTCAATTTTAGTTTTGCAAAATTTATTTCGTGAAAAAGACGAAGAAGGACAGAAATGGCACTTTTGTATTCACAGTGCCTTTCATATTTCGCGCAAGTGAGTAAAATTCAAGTAAAAATATCTGCTAAATTAATACATCTATCTATTTCCTTGTAGGGAATGTCAAGTTGCATTAATTAATGGATAAAAAAAAAACATTTTTGGGTGATCTCCATATCTTCGAAACTCTTTTATCTACAAAAAATTAATTGTTGCCATATTACGGTCCCCTCTGTATTTTTCAAAATATTTAATACCCAAGTACATCTTAGACAAGAATGGAGATAAATTAAAAGAACATGTGCACAAATAATTGAACACTTAATGCAACTTTCAATAAATAACTAATCATAAAAATAACTAAGAAGATATTTCAATCGTTTTGAAACTCAAAGTTACACTACAGAATCTAGTCTAATTCTTCTTATCAATATCTACTAATATATATTAAGATCAAATTAAAAAGATTCATTTGAACTGTATGTTATATCACAATGATCTATGCGCGGCACGTATATATTTTTGATCAACCGTGTTCGAATCGATGCTCCAATTTCAATCGGAAATCGGAACGGGCGCGACAATGAGAGAATCCAAAGGGGGGAAAAAGGTCGCGACCTGAGGAGGGGGGCTGGCGCGGCAGACGGTAAGCTACGGTGCAACAATTACGAACCATTTAATTAGAGGCGAAGGATTCCCATACCGCGCTCTGCAAGTGAGCGTAGCGATCTCACCTGCTCGGGCTGTCACGTTGCTGCCTGGTAGAATTAGACGATCCGCGTACTCTATCTGCGGTCGTTGAGGGCTGACTGGAATGAGAAAATTAGCAGAGGTTAATTTGGCCGTCGCCCGGCTGGACTATATTCGGGGAGCACGCGTCCCGACGTCCTTCCGGACGTCGCTCGTTATCGTTACGTTATCATTTAATCGCCCCGTCGTTGATTACTTTTGTCAGAGATATATCGATCTGACGACAACTCGCTTACCGCGATTTAACGAATTTCGCTTTCGCAGACTCGTGCGGAGACACACGATGGCACTTGACTTTGGAAATTGACTCGAACAGAACTTCTCTCAACAGGGGACAATGGCAAGATAGAGATGAATGAATGAAAAACGAACGCGAATTTTGGAAATGCTGCCCCCGATATTTTCCCGCTTTCAATAGAATTAATTTAGAAACGATTGCGGTCGAACTTAGAAATGATCGTGATACAATCTTTGTTTGAAAAATGGAACTGATTGCGGATTTTTGCACGTCTATGGGAAATTGAAAGGTGTAAAGATGCACGCGTGTAACATATAAAATATTTAAAGATTTTTTCAAAGAGAATTTATTGTGATGTATAATAGATAAAATAAATTTCTATTTCATTACTTTGATTATATTCGTGGAAATGATAATTAAAAAGTCATTTTATGCATTTTGCGAACGCATACAATACATAAACTTGATAAACTTGATTTTTCTCTTCATGACACTTTGGTATCTTTCTCTGAATGTATTTAACTGATATTGTGTCTTTTATGCATTAGCTCGTATTATACAGACAGTGATGTATTTTTATAAATCAATGATTTGACAATGCTCTAGCACAGTCATTTATATATTTACTTATTTTACTTTATTTCTTTTCTTTAATTATTTTATTATATTTAGTTATTTTATTTACTTACTTAATTTAATTAATTAATTTATTTCATTATATCTGTTTATCTTATTTATTTATTTATTTTACTATGTAGTTATTTTTACACTATCTTGTACAATGTCTTGGAAATCTCATTCCACAACTTACCGCGATAACAGACCGTTGTAATTTATCGCAATTCAAGAATTGAACAGTAACATTCATCTCAATCAATGCTGCATCGGTTGATCTCGAACACGTCACGAAACGCGATTTCTTCTTCAACAGAGAAGGCAATGTCGCGTCGTAACGTTTAGCGATCTGTCGATGGAATTTTCCGCGACGACCTAGTTCCGCAACTTCACCCTCGATTCGGTATTGTCTTTTGCTGCGATACGGCTGATACCTTGAGCGAGTAACGCGTTAATTTCGTCACAATAACGACAATGAAACGCGACGAATACGGGCGCTTTGATGACCACGCTGCGCGGCACAATATATATATATATATATATATTTTCGTGACAGAGAAATGGTCTCTGCGTGCAAAATGGGAAGCCTGTTAGTCTGCATGAGGTGATTAGCGGCAGCCGCTTTCATCGGGATCGGATCGGATCGTTGGCGTGCTATTGTTAAGTTTCTAAGATATTTACCTCTGACGACCAGCCTCGCCGGCTCGGATGCCAACGCGTCCTGCGTGGTGAAATCGCTGGCTGTCACTTGGCATTGCCAGAGGCCGTCGTCGAACTCCAATGCGGCGGACCTGACCCAGAGGGAACAATCGCCGATGTCTGGCCGCCCCACCCATTCGTATTTCTTCAAGTGCATGCCGATCGGCTGAAACAATTTAGATTTGATCTTTAGGTCGTTTAAGTCGCTGCTGCTGCTGCTACTGCTCTCGATTCAATCATCGAAGCCGAAGAGGAGGCTGCAGATTCGCGAATGGCAATCAGCAGGAATGGAATCGAGTCGCGTTTGATGTTCGAAAGTAACGTTTCGTGCAATTCTGTAATTCGAAGTCTGGAACGAGTACCCACCTGGGGATTGGATGAATTTTCCATCCGAAATAGAAAAAAGAATTAAGAATTTGAAGCAATGAATTTTTTTTAGTCTTATTTCAAAAACAGCATATAGCTTCATCTTCAAGAGTGAGAATCGTCGATAGTTTTTATGTTGAAATTAAGTTGCAGGGCATATTCGATTATAAAGTGGAAGTAAAAAAACTATGCTCGACCACAGATATGTTAGATCAACAAATCAAGCAAATAAAATCGCCAAGTCACGCTGAGAATTTCTGAATCGAAGGTTACATCATCGATTAACCTTAAATTTTAAATGGTTCAAGTCTATTTACGAGCCACTCGGTCCCATCTCTACCCATCGATATTCCAGTCTATTTGGCGTGTCGTTTTCATTTCCGGAAGTGCTCGTGAAACACTCGGGAGCTACGGCCTTGCAACTACCATTCTGAATACTTATAAATAATACAATAAACCAACGACTATTTGGTAGGAGGTAGTCGAGGACCCGGTCTCCGATAACTAGCTCTCCGTGCACGTCTGAAATAGTTTCTAGCCGTTTCCAGATTCCGCTCGAAGACGAGTCGTTAGCGCTAGCGGGTTGGAATCGGTACGCGGGCAAGGCGAATGGAAAACGAATCGAGGATAAAGCGAGACGCGTAAATCGAGGACCGAGTGACACCAACAGACCTCTCTCTCTTTCTCTCTCTCCTTCCCTCCCTCCCTCCGTAGGTAGACAATGGCCGGCGTATGTCAGCGTTTTGCCTCGATCGTTTAATCGACGAACGAAAAGGGACTTGGATCGTTCCTCGTTACCGGAATCCTCTCAAGCCCTGCGCCACCGAGAGGTTTTCACCTCTTCTCTCTCCCGGACACCGTCTCTCGTTTCTCCGTCGTTTCTCCTCGGTCGTCGGTCTCTAAGCGGCATTCCATCCGAAATGAATCATCGGCTTCCGGCTACGGCAGCCTCTTCCCTTCTTTCGCGCAGATTAATTCCTAGCTGCTCGGTTAGGAAAGTGCGGCCTTAGCAAGTTTCGTAGTCATAATGTGCCCGTAATTCAAGGATCGATTCTCCGCGGCGGGGTGGCCTCGACCAAAGGGAGGGAGGAACGGGGGTTGCCCATATAATCTATCTGGTCGGTTTTACTCGACCAACTCCCTCGCCCGCGGGTCGCTGTCCTTCGTTTTAAAGGGCCGTTTTCACTGCTTCGCACCGGTGGTGCGGCCACAGTCACGCCGGATCCTTATACATACCGTTATCTCTGTGTACCTGTGCGAAACTGGATCACGCCGCGGCGTCGGTCCAATCCTCCCCTCTGTTGCCCAGAAAAATCTCGTCGTTCGTCATTTAAGGCCATTAGCTGGTTAACGAGTTTTCGTAATCCCACCCGCCCGGGACCAGCCTGCCGGCCTCTCCACCTCACCATGGAAATCCTTCTTGAGTTAACGCCAGCTTGCTCTCCTCCGGGGAATTGCAACTTTTTTCTTCTTTCTTTTTTTTCTTCTCTCTCTCTCTCCTCTCGCGTCTCTGGCTTCGGTGTAAGTAATTTTCAACGATATCATTCTCTCTCTTTTTTTCTTTTTCCCACGAGCGCGTGGCGCCTCTCTCTCTCTCTCTCTCTTTTAGATTTCAACCTCGACGCTCGTAACAATGTTAATCGTCGAGGGAGAACGTGAAAACTTCTTTTTTTCTTTTTTTTTTTTTGTTTAACCGAGCAACTTGCTCGGCGACTCGACTCGTAATCACCGGGCAACTCGTTCCCTCGTTCGAAACCGACGCTACGGAATCAATTACGAAATCCATGTTGGCCGACGAAATTTTTCGTTAAGCCGCGTGCGCGCATGGAATTGCGTGCCTGCGACTATATTAATAATGAATAAGACACAGGTTCGCGGGAAGAGCGCAGTTTATCATTCAACGGCAGACACCGTAATACAATGGCGGATTCCTCTCGCGATGATTGTTTGCGCGCGTAGATGAAGGTGGAGTTGTAGTGCGCTTTTGCTCGGCGCGCCCTCAGGACAAGAAGAACAATGAGTTGCCGGCGCGTTGACGTTTATCGTCGCGAGACGGAGCGACGCGTACGCAATTACACGGATATTAGCGTCTTACCCGTCTTACCGCGGGTGGTGTGTACGTTTCTTCCGTTCGTTTTTGTCGCCCGAGAGAATGAAATCGTTTAAGGTTAAACGCTTCGGTGCATGATACTAACCCGTCGACTGATATCGACTAAGCCACTTGCGTGCACGCGTTTACGTTGCTGAAGTTGAACGAGCGCTTGTATCAATTTGCAATTTGTGCGAGTAGATCTTGATGCTTTGCTTTAATTTGATTTCTTAACGCTTTGTTGCTTTTCAATATTTATCACGCGACGCGGGATGACGATCGTAAGAGTTCTTGCAAGTTGCGTAGAGGGATATTCGAAGTCAAAAAAATCTGAATGAAACATGAACTGTTGTGGGAAGAGCTCGATAGACGAGTAAATACGCTTCAGCCATCGCATAAACGTCTAATGGAGATTTTGCAACGTTGTTGGGACAATGTGCCACTTGAAAGTTTAAATCAATTAATTGAAAGCGGGTTTAAACTAGTGAAAGTTGTATTGAAAAGCAAAGAAGGATTATTCGATGTAGCATACATTACTTACTCTTTGTCCCTTTTTTTAATTTTCGTATTCAACAAATATTAGTAGTTAAAGTTTCTCGAATAAAATCATTTTCAAAAAATGGTAATTTCTTTCTTACAACGGTCTTGAACTTTTGATCCGCAACGTATGTCCATAAGTCATTGAACAAACCTGTTCATTTTGAACAAAGTGATTATTCCAACATTGATACAATTGTCTCGCATGATTTTGTTGTTTGATTTTATCATGTTCATCTATACGGCAATATCTTGGCGCGAAGGTGGTATTAATGTGTGAGACATATCAGAGTGAAGTGAACACTATACACATTTATAAAAAGTTAAGAAATACAATTCAATTTCTGGCGCTTCAATTTTTCACTCTGTGTAATTCCTGAATTCTATTAGACGTGGAATCTATTAAATTTTTAATGATATTAAATTTCAAGTAATATCCATTTTAGGCTTTTTTTGATTTGTTGGTGGATTTAGTTTGATCTTCTCATAATCAGTAATTTTCAAAGTCGAACAGTGCTAACATTCTGCGCTCCCAGTTTTTACATTTCTTTGTATTTTCTTTATATTGAGTTTGTTAGAAATTCTCTTAGTGCTCTTAGATTGTTTCTTTCGTTTTATTAACAGATAATGAATGTATTGTACAATGTTTTACGTTTTATATCATGTTACAAAATTATGTGCTATCCATCGATCTATTTATTCTCTTCCATCTTTCCGGAAGTTCGTCATCTTTTCAGAAATTCCATGCTCTGCTAATAAAATACGATTCGAGACACATTTTTGTGTCATTTATTGATATAAATATATATTTTTATATATATTTTTAAATATATATTTATATTTAAATATATATTTTAAATATATATTTTTAAATATATTTATATTATATATCTGTAATATAAGTCTTTCATCCCTAGGGGAAAACGAAGGGAACAAATAATAACTAGATAAAGCAATATGGGAGATGAGATAGAATGTTCCAATCCAATTGGAATTTCACCAGTGTACGATGGGCGTAAAAAGTACTCGTAGACTCCTTAAAAAAAAATCTTTAAATCTTCTCGTTAAAAGGAAAAAAAAAAAGGAAAAATCATACGATAGATTTTAAAGATTATTCGCTGCAAAACAACGTGACAAGATTGACGAATCCCAGAAACTGCAAAAACAGATTAAACCGACGTATCTGTCGGTTAAGCCGTCGTGGCAAAGTCCCAACGACAAGAAAGACATCCCGGCCTTATGTTCGTTATGAACGTCAATGGGACGGGGCGAAGTCACCGTCACCGTCACTGTCATTCATTTAAAGGATTAAAATCCGCGCGCTCGCCCGGCGACGCACGGCCGGCGTTCACTTACTTAACCGAGAAGGGCCCTCTTGCTTCCCTTTTCTTGTCCCTCGGTCGGTTCACGGCCCGGCCTCTGTCTTCGTTGCGCACGGCCACGGCCGCCTGCCACCTTTCCACCTTTTCGTTACTCCCCGGCCTTCTCGTGACTCTATGTTCTCTCCGGAGAGGCCGCGACCAGCAATCAGCGTAATGCACCCGCAGACACGCCCCTCCCGTTTCCCCCCTCTTTCCATCCTCGCTCGCTCGATCCACACAATCGCACGACTGCCACACACAAACACACACACACACACACACACACTGACGAGCCACAGATACACACAGTGCACACGTTCACGTACGAATCCGCACGCCAGGAGGAGCGTACAAACGGCCAGGGTACATACCCCCTGGGCCAAAGGCCTTGATAACACGAGCGAGAGCTTGAGTAATGCAGACGCAATGGCAATCTCTTCGAGAGCAACGAAATAGATCGCAGGACCGTGGATCGATGCCTGCGCGGAACCTCCTTTTCTCGAAACCGCCTCCATTCCCTCTACTCGTCCACCGTTTCTCTCTCTCTCTCTCTCTCTCCCTCTCTTTATCTCTTTCTTTTTACTTCTCCCTTTCTCTTTTTATCCCCCTTTATTTCTTTCTTTTCGTGCAACTTCCAACATCCAACGGGATCAAGCCCGTTTCGCTCTTTTTCGGGGAAAAAGTTGTTAACTCGGAGATTCATTGCCCGAGACTCTTTGCCGGTGGTACGGGAGCTGCGGAGTTGCGGAGAGTCCGAGGCCCCGACGCGCGATGGAGGGATGAAAGGGAAGGGTTGGTTCACGGGCGAGCAGAGCCACAGGGGCAGCTTGAACGAGCGTGAAAGACGGCGGCGGAGCGTTCCTCCTTGTCGGAATGCTCTTCCAAGAGGTAAAAGGGAGCTGCGAAGACGCCTCGACGCGAAGAGTGGTGGCGGCGCGCCAGTTTGAGGGTTGGAGGATCCCACGGCGGGGAGTGGAGGGGAGCTTGCACGCTTTCGGAAAGGAGCTTTCTGGTAATCCGGTGAAGACGATTCCCGTACGCCTATTTCGCTAAAGTGATTTCGTGCCTTCGAAAGGATTCGACGCGTCTCGCCGCGTGAAACTTGCCAGTTGCTCTCTTCTCGATTTTATCGGAAGGGGGGAGGGGGAGAAATGCAAAGGCTGGAACGCGTGTCCCGTTCTTTTCTAATTCCTCGGTGCCGGCGTTGCTCGTGTGATCCCCGATAGCAGGAAATCCTTTTTCAAACCGTTGTAAGCCGAACGGGTGTATCGGCGAATTGGCTGGCGTTACAGGAGTTTAATCGCCCCTCGCGACTGCAAGTCGATCCCGGTCGAAATGGAATTTCATTTTGATTTCGTTTCACTCGCGGTGTGAGAAACCCCGTGACTTTTTACGCGGTGACGTTGGAGTCAAATTAAGATTTAAACAGAAAAAGAAAAAAACGGGGAAGAAGTTAAATTTGGGATAACTCGAAACTTGGCATTAACTTTGAATTCTGATTTTAATAATAATACTAGAAACCTGATGCTGATGTTGGTGTTTGTTATGCATATTAAAATACGGTGATGGGGATGATCAAATGAAACAGAGCGGAGGGAAACGATCTCCGTTACGTGGAGTAAGATATTCTGCGTGTTTATGGACAATTTCAAACGTACGAGACTACATAGAACGATGTGAGAAAATACAGCAGAAAATGTAATATATACGTTAATATTCTTAAAGTTGTCGTTATTTTAAAGAAATATAAATCCGCAGTAAAACATTTCTTTCTTGTTTCGAATCATTTCGAAACATTTTTCTTTATATAAATTCTACAGATTAGCGAAACACAGCTTGTACATAGATATTTTACAAAAACGCATTATCGGTTATCTATTTATTTATTTACTTGTCCAATGATAAATAACGGAATTAGAGTAGGGGAAAACGTATCGGCACACACCATAAGTATTATCCGAGGTCGAGTAACTCGCAAAGAAAAATACGACGTTGAACGTATTCGCAAGATTGAAATCAAAATGTCTTCTAAACTAATGGGTTTTTCAGACATAAATAACTTTTTAGATATGCTGATCGTCATCAATTGATAAAATTATTAATTAGACTTGAAAAAAATAGTACTCTTCGTGTATCTTACGCACGTTTACACACAGTTTGCAAGTATGCCAATTTACTATCCTTTCAAAGCAGAAAAAAATATGTTTGTTTAAATGACTAAGATAGTTTCGATAGCTAGCGTTTGTAAATTAAAATCTAAGACACCCTGTATATCATCCTCAACGATTAAAGTTAATTTCTGGCGAGATGAACCGGGACGCGGAATCAGAGGAATTTTCTATCAGGCAATTTTTCTGCCACTCTGATAGTTTATGCGGCGTCTCGATCGTTGGAAGGAAGTGAAAACAATACGGATACTCGGTACGCGGATGAATAAGAAACGGTAGGGTTTTCGCCNCTCGAACATCGACGAGTCAGCTTCTCCGTACGAATATTCTATCTCTCGCGGGGTAAATTCCCCCAGTCTCTGGGCTTGCACCTAGGCGAGCGATAACGTCGGTTCTTTGAACGGCGGAGAGCCGCGAGTTCTCATCAAAATTCACGCAAAGCGTGCGTTCCAGTTATGAAATTGCACTTGGTCAACTGTTTCGGTGAGGCGACGAGGTCGTGCGAGTTTCAGTGGCCAGGACGCCACAAAGAACGATGCAAATCTCTGTTTCTGAGGAAATTGCGTCCTTTGTTAAACGTCGTACGTCGTACACCGTATCGTCGAGCCTCGCCTGTTCTTTTCCAGCTTTCTGTTCAACTCCTCGCATGTGGAACATTAGCTGGCTATTCTTCCTTCTCACCTTTTCCCTCACTCCTGATTTACGCTTCGAAATTTTCACTCGACGCTCGCGACGAAAGCGTGGTTTCTGCACCGTTTCGTCTTCGATCGCGCGCCAGACGAATAAATACACTGCAGCCAGCTTCGATGTACGTGGATCGCATAGACGAGGGGAAAACTTACGCGTCTCTTCCCTCATAGTTACGACTCTGTCCCTTGGTGCGCGCACGCAAGTACGTCGGACGTGTATAGATACAAACGACCTGGTCCTTTCTGCGGAAACAAAGTGCTCGAGGAAAGTTGTCACCCTCGAAAGAAGATGTATCGCGTGTATAGCGTGTATAGCGTGAGTGCAGCTGTCAGTGTTAGCCAAGATTAAGCTCGCTTTTTTTTTTCCACTTTCTTCTTCGAAATTTCATAATACTAGGCTCTTAGTTCGACATTTTTTTTTCTGTATCTACATGTACAGTTTTCTGAAAATTCACGATATTACGAAGGATAAGATTTCTTTTCTTTTTTTTGTTTTCTTCAGCAGGGGGGAAAAATTGTTCCCTTATTAGCGGTGAATTAGGGTCCATTTATAGTATCGACGAATTGTTGCACAAACCGAACGATGTTGATAGCGTTTTGTCATTGTAATTATTCGTTAATACTGTGGTATTATAGATTATTATCGTAACCTTATTAGCGGTGAATTAGGGTCCATTTATAGTATCGACGAATTGTTGCACAAACCGAACGATGTTGATAGCGTTTTGTCATTGTAATTATTCGTTAATACTGTGGTATTATAGATTATTATCGTAATTAAGTCGTAACTTGTAGTTATAGTTATTATATCTTTAGCTGCATTTAGTTATAGATGGTCTGTAGTGTGAAGAAATGCGTGAAAGAGAAAGAAAGTACTTGGTGTGAGACATTTTTTGAAAAAAGAGAGAGTCGATTTGAGTTGTGAAATTGAGAGTTAAAAAAGAGTTTATTTGAGCTTTGTGAGGCACGCGTATATTAGTTGTTAATCTGTGTTCATAACATACTTGGTGTGAGACATTTTTTGAAAAAAGAGAGAGTCGATTTGAGTTGTGAAATTGAGAGTTAAAAAAGAGTTTATTTGAGCTTTGTGAGGCACGCGTATATTAGTTGTTAATCTGTGTTCATAACCTTGTTTAATTATCTATTGTTTAACCACCAGCATTATTAATAAAAAATATTATTTATATTTAATCTTTACAGTACACACACGCAAAGCGAATCATCGTTTGAAAAAATGAAAAAGTGGAAAATCACGGCGTGTTTGATTTGCTGGCGAACGAATTTTCAAGGAACTCGTTTGGTCCTTGGAAAATGAAATTTAAACGAAAAACTTTGTACCGTTTTTGATGCAGCGATCAAATGGTAACAGAAGGAGAACTCCCCTTGTGTTTCACGATTGGTCCAAATTGAATGGACGTTACGTCTCCTCTTTTCGTCCGATTCTCTACCTCGAATACAATGGCCATCGCAGCTAAATCTTCGATCGAGAATGAAGTTGTAGCGATCAATACTCTCTCGTTCTGATCAGAATTACACATATCAGTGTAACAAAGCAACAACAAAGTACTAATATATGCTTTCTGTTCGATAGAATAAATGAACCTCACCCGTGCAAAAATCCAAATTTTATTTTATCAAGTTTCTCTCGTTCAACACGAAATATCGTGCTAAAGTGGGTATTTAGTGTTGAGCAATCGTGGGAAACCATAGGATCCGTTAAGGTAGCTCTCAATCGTCCAAAAAAAAAAAGAAAAAAAAAAGAATTCATCCGAGCGTGCTTTCCCTTTGACGAGATCCGTCATTTCCTCGTTCGAAGGAAAATACCGGGACACGGATGCGGTCGGTGAATAAAGCAATCGTGGGAAACCATTGGATCCGTTAAGGTAGCTCTCAATCGTCCAAAAAAAAAAAGAAAAAAAAAAGAACTCATCCGAGCGTGCTTTCCCTTTGACGAGATCCGTCATTTCCTCGTTCGAAGGAAAATACCGGGACACGGATGCGGTCGGTGAATAAAATACGCTGCGTGGCAACAACTGGCGGGCTCCTCTCGTGGACCTGAAGTAGGTAATTGTAAGTAAATGAGGTGGTTGGCGAGCGTATGGCGGCTACGCAGGGAGCGGAGGGGAGAAAAAAATGTGCACGCGGGTGAAAAGGTGGCTCGGATTTAATTAAAAAATTTTTTTAAACGGATAGCCCTCCGCGCGGCCACGCTGAACACCAACATTACCGGCCGGTGCTTTCTTTAAACCGTAGACACATTCAACCGGCAATTTATGCGGCAAATTGCACGGCACGCGTGTATTCCGTGTACTCGGCGCTAGACGTAAGAACCCCCCGTCCGTGAGAATGGATTTCGAAAAAGCTGAAACGACGACGAGCTAGTGCCTCAGGATTCCATTTAAGGATTCGTGAGCACAGAACGGACCTCCGTTTGCAAGGGAATGGGTTGCAAGGCACATAATTCGTATATGTGCAGCATTTTACGTAGATTACACCCTCGGTCGAAAATCTTAGGGCAGGTACTGTATTTGTTTTAGAACTAGAAAGAATTTGTAAAGCATTCGTACATTAATAATTTTCTATTGTAAAATATAGAAGAAATTGCAGGCCACTATCTGTGATAAATATCGTATATTAAAAAACGAAAGATGTTCTGAGATCTCTCTGGGAAAAGTAAAATCTTGGGGATACTCCATTAGTTTTTGAACTAGAAAAAATAATTTCATATGTTACCAAGAACTCGTAAAGTATTAATATATTAGCAGTTTTACTGTACAAGCAATTTAAAAATTATATATTAATGAATACTGTATAAAATATTATCAAAATATACATAAAAATATTGTATTAAGAGTAAAATACATGTATTAAAAATGTTAAACATGTATATTGATATTTATGTAATAAATATTAAATTATGTAACAAAAACAAATGAAAAATATCTTAAGATTTTACAATACATCCCCGTTCAAAATTCTTAGAAAGTGCTGCATTTATTTCAGGATTAGTTAAATAATACTTTATATTAAAAAGAATTTGCAAAGTGTTAATATATTAACAGTTTTAAGCGTACAACCAATTTAAAAATTCTATATACGTAATAAAAATGCTAAATAAAAAATGTGCCAAGATTTTGTGAACAAATATATATTCGTTTCGAAGCCGAAAATATTAAACGACACTTTGTACGACAAAAAGGTCAATGTGCAATATCGTACACAACAAATAAGACCAAAATTTTCGATGCAGGGGCATCATCAACTTAAATCTTGAACATTCTGTGATTGATTAAAAGCAGATAGAGTGTATCTGTCGAAGGTTGCAGCGACGCGAAATTATCGCAACAGGTATTTTTATGCACGACGGAACGTTATTTATACAAATGCTTGTTACAAGATAAATAGTTTATATAATTGGAGTTCATATAACAGGAATTCAGATTCAAATTAGTGGATTAAATCAGCAAGAGTTCGTTTAATCGGGCATTAACTGAAATTTGGCTCGAATAAACACACCGAGCCTGGTACAAACGGTGTTCCATTTCGTGGTCCATTACGCGTGTCGCGGACGTTGCATAATAAAAACAACATTTTCGTTTTGATTATCAATTTTTTATTAAAAAACCTCCACCGGCGAGATCGAACTCCGACCGATGGAAATTGATTTACACGATTGCCAATGCAGGAGTCACTCGGTTTATTCAGCCGGTTGCTATTGTCTCGCGTGTTCGTTAATTTAAAAGGTAATATTCATGCACACGCATGAAATATTATGTCCGCCGCACTGCATATTGCCGCGTTTATCCGCCTTTTATTTATTTTTCTTTTTTTTTTATCAATTCCCGATTACACAGTCGCGCACAATCAAGGATTTCCTCGTTGGCTTGATACCCGTTGTCGCGTATCGACGAATTTCGTCGTCGACCTTTTTTTCCTCTGTTTCTTTCCTGGATTGGGCAAGGATTCCCTGTATGGGACTTGTATTGAAGGAAATACTTCTGATAAATCGGCAACACGTCGATAGTTCCGAGCGGAAAAATTTCGAGATTGAATTTCAGCAAATTGTTGTAACCGATACACAAATGTAATAAAACAGACCGTGGCGCTGTAATTGATGGATAAATGAAATAAAACAGACTGCGAAGCGTTGTGGTTGTGTTGTAAAAAAAGTATTTTCAATATTACGTAAATGATCCAATCTGGGGAAACGGTCTTCTAATTTTTCGACCGTAGGTGTACTAAATTGAACCACGATTATTTTGCTCCAAAGAAGACTTTTATTTAAAATAAAACCGTTCTATAGGATATTAAGAAGGTTTAAATGCGTATGCTTAGTAAATTAATTATGAAATATCGCATAAGTTAATTTATGTGTACTCGCAATATTTGTATGACCGTATTATTCAAATTATATTATCTGAAACATTTGGAAACTTCATGAGCACTGTCACGATTATATTGATAAAATTTTGAACGATTCTGAAAACATATGCAAGAGTTGGAATTTAAGAATTAAAACTTACGTTATATTTTACAGAGGTCGTAAAAGTATTATATCAATGAAGCCATTTTTAATATTAGTTAATTTGCTTGCGGCCGTACATGTTGTATACTAATTTAATATATATTTATATACTAAAGTATATATGTATTAATATATATATATGTATATATACTAAATCTTTTATTAACACACACACACACATATTATACTAGAAATAATTGTAACATTTATATATATTTTTACATTAGTTTCAAATCTTATCGATGTAATCATGACATTCGAGTATCGTCACAGTGTCAATGAAATGTTAAAGTATTTTATACAACACGCACAATATATACATAAAAATTCCAATGCATGGATAGCGTTGATTTTAAAATTTTAAAATATTTTATATAAATGAACGAATACCAATTAATTTATTAAATATTTGAGTTTTTGAGAAATAATTGTCTATATGTAGTACGATTAGTTCAAATTGGACATTTCTCAAAGTCTCGTGTCAATGGAACATCAGAATATTTTATATAATACATACAATATAAAAATTTTCTATGATAAATTCACGAACTAAATCGTTTTATATATATGATAATACTTTCGTTTATACTTTCGTGTGAATAGATACCGTGGTCTAATTTCAGAAATCAGTCAAAAATGAAGAAACCATCCCCTTTCACTTGACGAAAATTCATCACTTTTGCAAGATGTTCTCTCTTCGACTCTCATTCATTCTATACCCGGCTGGACCGTAAATGCATCCGACGACGCGGTGCGTCCCAGTATTTTACTTAGTTCGAGCATTCGACTCGACTGCCTCGCAGTCAACGACGAACAAGTATTTATTGTCGGCAGACACGTAACGTCCACTTTCGGTCAGAAACTTATCTCGGTCGAAGTTTACTGGCAAACGGAGAAAAGTTGGCTGCCAGCAGGTTACAGTCCCCGTAACAATGAACTACCCGGAATCGCGATAGACGGGGGCGCGCCAAGACGAAGAGGCTCCTCCTTGTTCGCTCTCTGTCTCTCTGTCTCGACCCACAAGATAACAACAACCCGTGATTTTTTCGAATTCTACATACTTTCTGCAATGCTGGAATGCACGTGAATGACCGGCAGACATTTTTCTTCCGAAAAATATCTGCTTCGTCTTGTGCTTTTCTTCCCTTCAACTACCGATTAATTAAGGGGATGGGTTTCTCGAGATCCGATAGAAAATTGTTTTTATTAAAACGTTCCATAAAATTATCACGAAATTTATGCTGGTATTTAATCATTAAATTGCGAGTAGAACAGTATTGAAATTGCTTGACTTCGAAATTTTCAATTTGATTTGACTTTGGTAGATGAAGAATGTAAGAAGCAAGATGGAATTAAATATTCGATATTTTAGATTACAGTCTGTCTGCAATCCGATGATATTACTCGAGCAAGATTAATATAACATATATATATAAATATTTATATTTCGTGGAAATAAATTTAGATGGATTTTGCGTAGCTCTCTTTTACATAACTGGCTCAAGGCTCAGTCTCTCTAAAGTTAATCATTCTTTTAAAAAAAAACCCTGTTTGTAGATTAAATTTTCGCATTCAAAAAACCCGTATTTTCAAAAAACCCTATTTATAGATTAAATTTTCGCAAACAGTATTTTTACTGTATTAACTTTAACAGTATTTTTTTTTTTTCGATAAAAAAAAAAATGAATATTTCGATATTTCTTTTCCACGTGTTTTCAAAATTCAAAGGGATCGAATGTACGTTTAAAATCGCCGATTTATTTGAGAAGCAAATTCGATGAAAATGATCAGATGGGCTGGTCCATCGATTAGACTGTTCTACGCGTTACAAGAACTCATAAATATAGACAAATCTCGTTCAAAATCGTGTGACTTACTTTTTGATCCTTTTGCCAGATACATTGTCCTCTCTTTCCAAGCACGCGGCAGATCAGCTTCGCGTCTTGGCCAGGATTCACCTCGGTGTACTGCGGTGTCTCTTCGAATTGCTGAATACCACGGCACACTGTAAATAAACGAGCAAGCGGATATTAATCATTAATCGTTGATAAATTTTTCGTCGAAAGTTATTTTTCGCGAACATCTTTTTAAAGATACCGAACTTAATAGAATAGAACAAGTTGAAATACAAAACTATTCGGACAATCGGAGGAATTCTCTATATTCTATTCTTATTTATTCGGATAAATAAATGATATTTCCGCGTCCATTGAAATAGATCATGTTTGATCAAGAGATGGCTCGAGACATTTTGGAGAAAAAAACTTTCAGTATTTAACAATTAGACATTGATTTCATATATATCCGAAATATAAACTGTTATCTTCAATTCCAACGCAGTTTCATGTAATATATGTTACAAGAGAACCTTATATTATTAAAAAATTATATATATCTAAATAAAGTTCGTTTAAAAATAATTTATCTATATATATATATATAGATTAATTATAAATAACTTTTAAACGAAAGTTGCAGATACACCTTTTTAATTCACCACAGCAGAATAGAAATTGATCATTTATGAGTTTGTGTATCTTGAAATTCGTGTACGTTCGAATCCGATTTAAACTCGATATCTGAGTCTCATTTCATATTATATTCAAGGAAGAAAAATATCTCAATGAGTATTTTTGCACTGTATTTGATTTATATAAATTTAGATTTGAGAAACATACTCATTAACATCATCAATTATGTTCCATTTTTTGGATGTAAAAATATGTAATCTTCAGATTTAAAGAATTCTGATTTCATAGGACGCTATAAACTTGTTATTTTTCTTTCAAGTTGAAACCATAATTCGTTTGCTACGAACATTATTCGAAAAGAGGCTAAAAGCTAAACTTGTGAGATAATATTCGAATTTATGTTTTCATTTCCGGAAATATAGAAATAAAAGAAGAAAAATTCTATTTTCAGGGAACAAATAATTTACAGTACACTGATTCTCTAATCCTGTACTATCGATTTTTCATACAATAAAAAGTCCAAGTTTAAATAAATAAATTCAACCAGCAAGAGTTCGTTTAACCCTCTGATCCTATTCAACAGCTTCGTGATTAGCTCGTACGCATATTTCATTCATCGTTTACATCACTCTTTCGTCTAACGATAATTAATATTTTCAACCGTGAAAACTTCCTTCCAAAGGAATTAAATCGATCTAGCACCCATCTTTCTCCGAGAGTTAATCGGACATTGACTGAAATTCGATTCAGATAAACGGGGGGGGGGGGTTGC
>NIPQ01089504.1:0-19872 GCA_002806875.1 Lepidotrigona ventralis hoosana | reverse complement strand
TTCCTTTTTTTTTTTTTTTTTTTTTCTTTTTCGCTATAAAACCACGTTGGACGTAAAAAAGGAAAAAAGGAGAAAGGAAGAAAGAAAGGAGAAACCCGGGGCAAACAACTATTTTACGAGGCATACATTTGAATTTATTCGCTGTAAGGACATTTATCGGCATTGTTGTATCATTCGCGTGACACGCGCCCGCGCGCGCCCTGTTCTCTCTTTCAAAATTACCTCGAACCCCGCAAAAGGATTCTGCGCGACTCGTGCTTCTTTCGCGATGGCAAAGAAGGAAATATGGAACGTATGATTTCCATGGAACTAAAGTTTTACTTCGAAATGACTTTTTCCTGTTCGTGTGAGTCTTACTACGAACACGTTCGACAGATGCATCGATTTTTCGTAATAATAATGCCCTGTTTTTACAAAGTGAATTTCTATGAAATATACAGAAATATGTACATGTTAATGTTCATTAACTGTAGGTACGGGGCAAAGCAAAATAGTGCATAAATATTAATATAAGTTGTTAGCGAGGCAGAATCGTGAAAAAAAGATCAATATTGTTGAGTTTGTTGACCGACATACATATGCACTCGGTTTATAGGATTAAATTGTCCACGGTGATATATGGTGTTGATTGACAAATATCAAATAACAAAAAATGTTCTTGAAAGGCAATATGCGCACTTTGCCAAGAATTTTTACACGTCACGTTCCTGACAATGTTTTGTAGTTTTAGACGACACATAGAGAAATTGCAAGATACTAAAGAATGACTTTGTACCAAATTGAATCTTCGTCAAGTACATATATATAAAATAATATTTCAGATAATTCTCTTCTGCAATGTTTCCAAATGTCATTTAAAATTTCTAACTAACAATTTATAACAATCGAGTCATTAATGCATTTCTATGATATTTTTATACGTTATTCAACAATTTTAATCATTTATAACCGATTGAATCATTAATATAATTCTTTTATATTTCCAAATTATTTCACAATTTCAATGACTCGTTTATAATAATTAAATTATTTTCTACATTTTTAAATATTATTCGACAATTATTTAGCTTGCTTTCTAACAATTGAACAAGTTTAATTTCTTCTGCGCCCCCATAATAAATGTGTTTGTCTTTGAAGTTTGAAGAGTTTCGAAAGGTTATTTTACACGAACGGAAATTTTTATACGTTGCATGGTTATTCAGTACTGACGACCGTTGGTTAATTTCATTTTTTCAACTACAATGAAGTTTCTTGTCTACATAAATTTCTATTAAGTATATCTTATGTATAATTATAACTCAAAAGTTAATTAACACAAAAATTATTATAGTAGAGTAAATTTAATTTTACCCGGTAAAAAATTTAATGAATTTTTACATTCTTCATTGTAATAAATTTGTGAAAGTACAAAATTGTAATAGAAGTATAAAAATTATTAAACTATTGATTAGTATAATAGAAAACCTATTTATTTTTCGAGGTATTAATAAAAACACTATATTATATGTTGCATGTATTGTATGTATTTTATACACCGTATGTATTGTATTCGCAGTTGTACGTATTGTACAATTTATTATGTATGTTTATTTATGTATTTATTATGTTTGCGCAAGAGGTAATTTATTGTTAGCGTGATCGTTGTTTAGGAGACAGAGTTGCAGAGTTTCAAGCTGAATCTTGCATTTTAGATCTTTAAGACTTAAGTTTCAGTTTGGAACGTCTATCTCCATTTTATTTAACCTCGGTGCCAAGTTGAATAAAAACTCGGTATTCATTGAAATTGAATGCCGAGTTGTTTTCATATGATGATTGGAATTAAGACCCGAGCGGATCTCGCGCGTAGTCATCTCCTCATGATGAGACCTAGTAATTGATATCGTTTTCGAAATTTTAATTTTTCCAAAACAATACCAAGAATTACGCCTACAGTCTAATCTGGATTACGCAAATTTCTTTCTTTTTTTTTTTCATTTTTGGTATGTAAATTGGACTGTAGGAACAATTAGTTGATACGTAAATTATTAGATCCTCCCCTTAATCCTTTGCTCTCCGAATTATTTTTCAATTATTTCTCTTTCTTTTTTCGGCTGAGAATTTAAAAATGTCGAGTGTATCTCCTGTGATAAAAATTGATGTCAAGTCACACTCGACAAAGGGTTAATATCAAGTTGCGTCTAGTTTAGTTAATCGTAAGATAATCGAAAACTAGTGACGGTACTTCAGACCCTAAGACACGAAGTCCCATTTTATACATCCTGTCTTTAGTCAATATTAGATTATCGCCCGCAGTCCTTGATGTGCGCCGATCGGCTGTTTAATTTACGACTTCGTTATACAATGTAGAGGTTTACCATAGGATTTATGCCGGGAAGAGGGAAGGTATTTCATCGTGTTGGAGGGAAAACGAAACAAATAGCGCGCACAAATCGATAGAAGCCGCGAGAATAATGCCTGCCGCGTAAACCGAACAAGCCGTTTAAAACCGCTACTTGATTAACAGGAAAGCCGGTAGATCCGTCGGTATTTTCTGGCATCGAAACACTGTCGACCACCGCCGCCGCCGATATCGGTCCGCGAAAATCAAAATCGCGGATTACAACTCTGCCTCATTAAAGTACAAAAAGAGAGAAGGAGAGAGATACGCAGAGTAATACGTTCTCCCATTAGCCGACTAAACTTCGTCTATCTCGGTGTCCGTAGAGGCGAGAACAACTACCGAGAGTGGATTAGAAGGAAGACACGATTGTCCTTTCGATTCACGGAGAACGTTCGTTTTATCTCCGTTTCGAGATTCAGGCTAATCGAATACAAGATTCTACGTCCGTAGGGGCGCCTGGAGATCCGAGGATACAGAATACAAAACGGAAACGGGGTAAAGAGGAAGGAGGAGGGGGGAGAGGAAGAACCGTTCTCGGCAAGCGAGCACGGGATGCGATTGTTCCGAAGCGCGTTTTCCAAGACGAGCGTGGCAATTACTTAAAAGCTTCCAATTGTTTACGGATAGAAAGGCTAGCTGAGGGGAGAGAGAGTTTATGGGATACGCCATTCCCAACAGGTGGCGGTGGCACGGGAACGAAACACGGCAGGCCGCGCGACCCCTTTCAGAAAAATCATTCTACCCTGCATTAGACTTTCAAATTGCCGGACATGCCGGATAACGCCATATTCCGACCTCCTCTCCCCTGTTCCCGTATAATTCATCCTGTTACCAACGTTCCCGGCCGTGTAATTGTTTCCAGCGTTTCTGACGCTGCACATTTCCGACTCACCGGCCACGCGGATATTTTCATGATTCCACAGACCAGCCAGAAAATGGATCGACGGTTCGAAAGATCGACCAATAAAAACACCAGATGTTTCATTACCGAGTCAAATGTAGAATCACACTGTGTCCTGATTTGACCTAGTGATCGACTGAATAGTGATCGAAACCTGCTCGCTACGTTCGCATCCCAACTCGACCGAGATTGCCTCGTCGGTCGTTGTGCTTCTACAATTTCAACAAAAAAAAAAAAAAAAAAAAAAAAAAAAAAAAAAAAAAACNAGAGGAAACGTCTCGGAGAGTTGCAGAGAACGTGTCTCTTCCGTTTCGTTCTAGGAAACGAAAGCAGGGTAAGAAGGATACGGTCCATTAAATGACTCGCGCCGCATTGAAAACAAAGGAAAAACTGCGCACCAACTCGACCGCCTTTGTCTCGGTTCGTTGCTCTGAAGGAAATGCGATTCGCTGGCCGAAATTCATTCGAGAAACTAAGGACTGAAGAAAGAGAGTTTGTAACGCGAGAGGACATCCCCGCGAACGTGTACACTCCTCCGACCTCGTTTAATCAAAGTTCGGAACCATTTTCGGCACGCCGGTGTTACATCCCGAACACAATCCGCGCGCGACTTTCTTTCGATCGAATCTGCTCCCGCCAGCGCGATCCGATGTCGTTGTTGTCGTCGTTTGGGAAATTCAATCCCGCTCCAAGTTCCTTCAGGAAGCATGCCTAATGTCCTCCCCTAACACGCGTTTCGGATGTCTCGGATTAAGATGCCCGATCCGTTAAGAAAAAAGCATCGAATTACCGCGTACCGCAGGTTTTATCTCTCGAACGAAACATTCCCGACCCCAACGTGGTCCACGAAAAATGGAGAAATTACGTAAGTTGAGAGAGACTATGTTGCACGGTAAACTTCTAGACTCGAGAAGACAGAAAGGCAAGCCTGAAAGGCATGCCTAACTCCGCTTTGCGGTTCCATCCACCCGCGACCCGTTTCATCACTTTGCGGTCAACTTCTGACCCATATTTCCCCGTGCTCCGAGTTAATAATCTCGCCAACGGTAAGGTTCTTGCACAAAGGCTACTTTGACATCTACGCGCGGTCTATTCGTTTAACTCGTCTAGCTAGTCCCTGTTGTAGAATCGCAAATGCTAAACGAAATCGCTCGAAAAATTGTTCGAAAGCGAACGAACCATCTCTCTTTCTCCGTCTCTCCCCCCCNNNNCCCCCCCCCCCCACCCGAATTCATATCTCGCGTCAGAAATTCCATACGTGCCCATACGAAATCTCGTACGTACTCTCGAGCTGTTGTTTCGGCGGTATTTTCCCTCACGAGGTTGACAGATTATCGATGTTGAAAGCTTCCTGCCAACGTGGACCAACGTATAAGAAAATATCCGTTAAGACGAACAACGTAGAAATAACTTTGGCTCGATCGAACGTACGCGAGCACGCAGCCACGTATCCCGATGGATGTTTTCTGAGAACACAGCGAGTCACCAGCCACACTGGAGTGCTCTTTTACTGAACGGAAAGACTCGCTTTTTTTTGTCCTCCCCTCCCCTAAAAAGGATTCCCGGGGAAACGCGAAAGCGGTTTCGGGATCCATGGCAGCGAGGTATCGGTAGAGGACCGCGAACGAAATGTTTGCCGAGTCAACGGAACGTGTTTTCGCGCGCCGCGAACGTTTTCTCTCTCTCTCTCTCTCTTTCTCCCTCTTTGCTTCTGCCTCTCCTTCCTCTTATCGAAAGACATTAAAGCACGCCTCGAGCTGGTTAATGTTTAAACGACACCGAGCCTTCCCGTGACGCTGTTCATCGTTCTCCGATCCACGAATCTAGAACTTTCGCGTCGTTCCACATGGAAAAATCAACCGGCCAACGGCGAAGAAGTTTGCGCAAACAACGATCCTCGGAGCCGAAGGAAAAACACGGTGAAAAAAGGAAGAGAGGAAAATTTGGGAAACAGAAGGAAGAAGCTATCAACGCCGTTCAAAATGCGATTTGAATACGGTTTTCGGCTCTTTCGTTCGGACAAAACCGAACGAACGAACGCAATAAAGAGATAGAGAGATAGATAGATAGAAAGAGTGAGAGAGAGAGAGACAGGGAACAGGTTGGAAAGAAGCAAGAGCAAGAAAGAGAGAAAGAGCGGAAGAAGGGAAAAAGATTTGCCTCGGCTAATTGCATGATATATGCGATTGTTTCATGCATATTCAGCGAGTTCTCGAGGTGGAAATAGCAGATCGCTATTCCTTCCACAGCCGTGGATGTCCTCTGCTCCCATCTTCTTCTAAATGTCCCCTTTCCTTCCTTTCTTTTTAGAAGGAACGTCCTCTCCCTTTTTCGAACGAGCAATCCCGATTCTAAACCGCGAACTGCGCCCTCGATATCAATTAAGCCCGCGATCTTGCGCTCGTCGAATCGTGTGCATCTGCCTGTTGTTATTTTTGCCGAATAACTCTTAATCTCGTCGTTGAATAAACATACAAGCGATGTCTATGAAAGATGACTCAATTCCCTCGACAAATAAAAAGACATTTCGACCAATGATTTGCTCGTAGTCGACACTGGCATTGATCAACGATAAAGATCAAAGAGTGTACGATGTTTTTTTTGACAAAGAAATGTCGAGTCGACCCGATTAAGATAACTTCATTGCGAATAACATTTCGAATGAACTTCCGCTTGCGGATCGCAGTATTCCAAGTTTCGTTCACGCGGGGACGAATTCTCGGCAAAACAGAGTTTTGGCGAAACAAGCGGAAACCCGGTTCACCCCCTCGGAGGGCGAAGCTTCCTCGTCCTCCTGACGATTATCGAATTCCCGGAAACGTTGCCTCATCCGTGGCCGTTCATCCTGTGGATTTTCCCAACACGACGGTGTTCGTACTCTCGAAATATCGGCAGGATGATTGATAACGAGAAAACTGGGTTGCGGATTTATTTTTTTCCCCCCTTTGTTTCCCCGTTCGCTTGGTCCCTTTGTTCGCGCTTTCAGAGACCGATTGCCCATTCGCCTTGCCCAGCCCACACACCCTCCGCCACCCCATCCCTCCCGTCCCGATATATTTGTACGCGCGACTACGGCATTTCCTGGATTTTCGTTTACCTTTTACAGGCGTGTTTCCCCATTGCCACGTTGAATTTCGCGTCACGTACCACGGAACGAAACTTAATAATCGCCGCCTCGTTCTCGCCCGGGCGTGATATACCGTATTGCGCCGCGTGTTTATTCGTTCTTTCTTTCGTAATTACTCCTTGGACTTCTCTTCGAACGGACACACGAGGGAAAGGAAGAATTAAAAAAGTCAAGGCAAGAGAAGAAAGCAAAGATACGCGACGAGAAACACGCGCATACGTACGAGCTTGAGGATCCCAAAAAATGGATATCGTTGTCGGTGATTGCACAGAAGAAACAAAAAAGATCTCCAATATAACTCGAAGCAACTCGGAGATTTAGAAAGTGTAAGAATAGTATAAGCGCGCGTCGAATTAAATTCTTTGCTCTTCTTCCGACGAAATAGGTATGTTGCACTTGCGAGAAGCACGTGCACGCGTTTGATAAAACGACGCGTGACTTTCAGGGAACTATTTAGTTGAATTGAGAGAATGCACGCAGGATCTCCGTGCGTGTCCCATTAGATCTGTTCGATTCGATTAAGAGGCGATCGTATCGAACGAGATGAGTTTGTTCGCGAGCGAGCGCAGTTTCGCGCGGAAGATTTAAGGAGCGAGACTCAACAAGTCTTACGAGCTGGACGATCGACACGCTGAACTCCAAACGGCGGAAACTTCCAAATTCGCGCGCTTGCGAACTGCACATCTCGCATCGAACGGTACGATAAATATTCGACGAACGCGTTGCATCGACGTCCATGAGATTTCGTTGCGACACATGCGATAATTTACGATAAATTGTTCGTCCATCGCAACTAATTCGTTTCGTCGAAAGTTTTGTTCTCGTTTGAAAGAGTAAAGAAAAAAGGAAGAAAGAAACATCATGACATCATATTAGAAATCTTTTCAAACTCACCGCCGAGCAGGATGTGCACGAGAAGCGGGAGAAATCTGTATTGGCGCACTTTCGTCATGACTCTTGATTTCTCTACATGAACTGCTTCTCTCACCATGCAAAATTCCTCGAACTGTTGTCCAAACTGTTCGTCCTTTTAAAACGATAAATAAAAAAGTAAACACAAACTCGGCAATTTCGAAAAGTTCGTTCGATCGTGATAAACGGTAAACGTGCAAGCGATCGTGCAAATCGTCTTTTTTTTTCTTTTCTTTTCCTTTTAAGATGTTAGACAAATAAAAAAAAAAGAAGAAGAGGAAAGAGAACGGAATACGAACGAGGAGCACGATAAATCGACGAGTCGAAGAAAATGTTCGAACGGGGAAGACCGTTCGACAGAGAGAAGTCGACGAGAAGTTGCGCGGACCAAGTCTCGGCTTCGACTGGCGCGCACCAGCGTATCTGACCCCTCTGATAACCGGCCAGCCCCCTCTGGTTCAAACCTAACCCCTCTTCTCTTTCCTTCTTTCGCCCCGTTTGATTCCCACTCTCGTCGATTCTTTTCGATGCGTATCGTTATACCGGGAGATAACGATCCCCTTCTGTTTTCTTCCGAAATTCGCGATTTTACCAGAGAATTCTCTTGCTAAGAGACTCGTGAATTTATCGCGCCGAATGATCGAAGGGGCCTCGTTCGCAACAGGGAACATAAATTAATTAAATAATCGAAACTGTAAATTAATCCATTCCGAATATGCGACTTATTTCATGCTTTCTTTTTTTTTCTATAAATTCTACGATATATTCCCTGAATGTATCGTCGTGCAACTCAAGTTTCGTTTCGATGTTCTTTCGTTGACACCTTCACTTCGATTCTCACATTCGATGGAAATTCCCCTCGTATTTATTACTAGCAGTAAAACGAAGAACAGATGATATGGAAATGGTACGACATAACCATAATTAGAAACTATTCGGATCTTTGATTTGGATAAATTTACGATTAATTAAGGAAACTGCATCGTGATTGACTCTTTCGTTTCTTTTGAATAGAAAAAAAAGAAATTGAATAGATATAGAAAAATAGATACTTCAAGTATTTACCTGTTTATACATATATGCTTGTCACCTGTCGCACTATAAATTTGACTTGAAATCATCACTAGAAGCACGTACATGTACGAAAAACTAAATGAAACGCGGAGATGCACGATATACACGTGCACGAACGTCTATACACAAACAATCGATTTCTATTGATGATCGATTCTTGCTAGCGAATACTTGTTGCGATGTATACGATTGACTAGATTCAAATAAACCGGATCGAAATCAAATTTCCATGCGTGCGGAGCCATCTATTCAAAAAAAGGAGGGAGGGATAAAATTTCCGTTACAATTTCCGGAGGATAAAATACCGTAAAGATCGAGCTTTACGGTATCGAAAGTGAGATCCAAGTTGAAAATCAGCCAAAGATATCAACGTGACGAGTTTTCGTGTGTTACGAAAAAAAAAAATTTCAGACGTTAGCGCCTCTGGTGAGTTGCGCAACAGCCGTGAGTTGAGCAGCATTGTAACTTTTGGCGCCAATTGACTATAAGGCGCTATATATTCCATTTCTGAAATAATTACTCCGCGAAATTAGTACGTATATGAATAACAATATTAATATTAACTGTTTATCCGTATGTGACAGTCATGAAAATAGTTTTACACGTGCATTTGTAAACATAACCTTGGTATACTTCTAGTGCCGCCAAAGAGAGCAACAAAACGACCAGCTCAAACTGCTGCAAAAAGCCGGGATCCGAAGCAGATAAAGAAGAAACAAGGTAAAATTGTTATCTCGTCGATATTGACTAACATTCCTACGACTGTATTTTAAACGTTAGAAGATTTATCGGTACAGAGAAAATTATATGAAAAGTAAAGTAAAACCGCGAGGCACATGGATGTGTTCAAAGCAATGTGTTTCACGATCGATAATTATTGCTCCGTTTGTAGTTCGTAGTTGGAAGTATGCTAGTATCCTCTAAAAAGTATCGTGGAACCGTCGTGATAATTTTTCTGTTATAGTGCCGCGAATATTAGGTGACCGGCACAACGTGGATTGACACAAATATAATTGTATTTCACTAAACCTACGTATCGTAAAATAGCTAGACATTTGCATGCATTTCACAGAATTGGTTGTGAAACCTGATTTACGGCAATCAGCGATTGGCGGCGTATTATTAGTATTTGGACAAGGCGATGTTGGACAGCTTGGTTTAGGAGAAGAAATTATTGAAAAAATACGTCCAGCAATTGTTCCTGGATATCAAGATATTATAGCTATAGCAGCTGGTGGTATGCACAATGTGTGCCTGAGACAAACTGGAGGTGTATTAACATTTGGATGCAATGACGAAGGAGCATTGGGACGCGATACGTCTAAAGACGGTTCTGAAACTGAACCAGGTTCCGTTGATTTACCTGGCAAAGCCATTCAGGTGACAGCTGGGGATTCTCACAGTGCTGCTTTATTAGAAGATGGACAAGTATTTGCATGGGGCTCTTTTAGGGTATAATTCTCTTCCGTTTTAAATATCAATTTATCAGTTTGAAATAATTGATAAGAAATTATATTATTCCTTTAAGGATTCTCATGGTACTATGGGTCTGACTTTAAAAGGAAATGAACGGTTTCCAATAGAAATATTGCCTAATGTAAAGATAGTTAAAATAGCGTCTGGTGCTGATCATTTAGTATTGCTTGATAAAAACGGTCATATCTACACATGTGGATGTGGAGAACAAGGTCAACTAGGACGAGTAGCTGCTAGAGCAGCCAGTAGAAATACCCGTCATGGTATGAGCCCATTATTAACTCCTGGTTTAGTTGAATTTAAAGTTACCAAAAAACTAGAATTTGATGACATTTGGGCTGGAACATATTGTACATTTGCTAAAGAATATCAGAAAGGAGATATATATGTATTTGGATTAAATAATTATTATCAAATTGGTAAGTTTGGACAAACTATTAATAAATGGAAATACTTAATAAGTAAATTTAATCCTTATTTATAAAATTCAGACAATAATTAAATATTGTGTAACAATTATAGGTTTAAAAGATCCTGTTACTCATTTTCACCCACAAATTTCAAAAACTTTTAGTGGAAAGGTATGGAGACATATTAGTAGTGGGCAACATCACACAATTGCTTTAGATGATTCTGGTCAAGTTTATGTTATGGGCCGTAAAGAATATGGTCGTCTTGGACTTGGATCTAATTGTTTTGACGCAAAAGAATTAACACTAGTTCCTAGTTTAAATTCCTTTAAGTGTGTTGACATTGCAGCAGGCAGTGCGCAATCTTTTGCTGTTACTGAATTAGGTAGGTTCTTGTTTACCAATATTATCTTGTTAAATACGTGACATGATCGTGTCTGTTTACAGGAGATTTATATTCATGGGGTATGGGTTCAAGTGGTCAGCTAGGTACAGGAGAAGAAGAAGATGTTGAAGTACCTACATTAGTCAAAGGAAAGCAGTTGGAGGGAAAAACAATAGTACGAGTTGCAGGCGGAGGTCAACATACACTAGCGTTAGGAACAATTCACCCTATGAAAGAAAAAACTGCTGGTTAACAATAAATTAAATTAAATTGAAAACTGAAGTGTTTCATACGCGTATGTGATAATAACTTGGACAACGAAAGAAGAAAGAATTTTCATTCTCCTTAAACGAAAATTGCAGTGAAGGAGAAAATACGAAAACACTTTTCACGGTATGATATACCGTGCTATTACATCGATTATTGCGAATAATTGGATATGAATATATACTTAAATTTGTACATAATTTTTCGTGCTACCAAAAATATCATTTTGTTCATAATGATCAATATATCGACTGATTTTTTGATTGCATTATTTTTTTTTTACTTGATTATGTATTACGATGAAATAAACATTTTTCTACTTCTGAATTATGATGTTATTGAAAATTCCTCTTTTAAAAACAAAACTACAATGAAATTGAAATTGAATATTTTAAGTTGTCGTTATTTCAAGTTTTTAAGTCATAATTATTTAAGTTTAGACATTTTAAAATATCAAATAATTTACCAATCATACATACATATTAATCACATTGTACAGTTATAGAATATAAAATAAAATTATCATTACAATTTATTTTACAGAAATTACAGAAACGTTTCAATGAATACAATTAAATTATGTTATTTAAAAAAGTTAGAAATCTCCTAAAGAGAAAACTATTAAGCATAGACAAATAGAATTTCTACCAATATTTCTCTTAACAAGTGAATATCTCATTTTATTCAACTTAGTTTTGGTTGTTCTACAATTTTGCCTTCTTGCAAAGAAATTTGTTGAAGCTTTTTACCAATACGCTCTTGTACATCTAAATATTTAGCGATGCACCGATCAAGACATACTGATTCACCTTTACTTAATTCTGAGGTGGAATATTTTGGTGGAATACATTTCCTGTGACATGCTGCTGTCATACGATGAAACATATCAGTCATCATTTCTATTTCTATATCCTGTACTAACTTCAATTGCTCTTCACTAAACTGAGGTAATCCAGCCATTTTTTAATCAACTACTTTTTATTTATATTTCAAATGCATAAACAAATAACTCAGTTAAAAGTTGAAATTCTATGCTTGTTGCTTCTTTCTTAGAATTTCATATCTTCTTTCATTTACAGCTTTTCTCGAATATTTAAAAGCATATACCCCTATAACAGTTGCTATAGACCTGCAAAAGATATATTATTCAAACCAATTGTAATATATTATAATAATGACAATAATAATAATAATAATGTCAGACACTTCAAAAAATATTATTTCACGAATTCCTAAATAAAAAATTAACCAAGTTAACTTAATAGGACAAAACAATAGTATTTTACATCACATACCTACCATCCAATCAATATTTTCGTGAAATTCTGCAAAGCCATTCTTTTTTAATCATTACGTGATACTCTTACATTTATAAAAATTAATTATTTGTATGACTTTGTAATCTTACGTACGTAGTTCGTCATACCATTAGACGACCACCATGTGGCTGCGATCATATAACTTTTAACATAGACAAAATATAACATAGATCTAATTTCTTGTGAAGAAAAGTTTAACGAAATGCCTAATGCACATAACTAATTAGAGCAATAAATCCTTATACTACTTCTCATATAAAAAATGAATTTTATATTTCATAATTCATCTAATACATATGTAGTTAGAAGATTTATTAAATTGTTAGCTATTAGCCATCGTTCATCAGAAATTATAAATCTATATTTAATGAAGTAATGCTTCGATTTATTTTATAGAATTTGTAAACTTATGTGCACATTTAACATGTTAAATGGAATTAAGGAAAAAAGCTTAGTTCACAAATTAATCTTCTCAANATCAAAAATTATAAATCTATATTTAATGAAGTAATGCTTCGATTTATTTTATAGAATTTGTAAACTTATGTGCACATTTAACATGTTAAATGGAATTAAGGAAAAAAGCTTAGTTCACAAATTAATCTTCTCAATTAGTTTTTTTCTTTTTCTTTTTACAAATGAAAATTTGATTGAATATTGAAAACATTAGCGCCATCTAGCGCCATCTACAATAGACTTGTATGTATGATTTACATTATACCATTGACTAAAGATGGAATAGACTAGACATGAAATGGGACTTCGTATCTTAGAGTCTGAAATACCAACCAGGAAAAAAAATCACTGATTTTTTTAGCGCTTTTCACTTAATATTCGTAATATTCATATATACCTCGCCTGTGACAGGGGCCAGATTGATCCTAGTTAGTCAATGATAATACTAAACTAATTTATGATCTTTATGCACGTATAAGGTATGAAATGAAATGTATGATAATTTTATAAGTCAAAAAAAAATATAGCACTAGCATCTGATAGAAACTTTATACAAGTACAATTCGTGAGATACGAATACAATGTCATATCTATTTTGTCTTTAGTCAATGACTATTACATGGTATTATAAAACAGAACTGCAGATGAAATTACATTGTTATAAAGGTAACTGTTCTATTGAAAAAATTAGTAATTGTAACTTATTTCGTAATATCTTTCACTGTTGTCATTCATTATACAAATACATCCATAAAATGTTAATACATAACATAAATTAAATGTAACTGTGAAATGTTAAAACAAAACTTCTTCTCTCATAACATCGACGTTACGTGGAAAACATTTGTCCAAGAATCTTGCGATGTGCCAACAGTATCTACACAAAAGAAAGATAATTGCCTAGATTTTCAGAAAGATGAAGCAAGAAAGGCATACGAAGAAATTATAAACGAAAAGAGCGATGTGGCGTTTCAGCCTGAACACAGGTATTACAAAGCAAAAAGATTCAATTATCAAAGTGTTTCGTCAAATGAAAGGACCAAAAACAATCAGACTCCCACGGAAAAAGTGACAATTAATACTATATTGAAAGCAGTGGAACAAAAAGACTTGAAATATTTATCAAAGTATGTGACTTGGGAGAATGTTAATTTAACTGATGATTTTGGTTGGACTCCTCTTATGTCGGCTGCATATTGTGGTCACTTAGATGTTATAGAATTTTTATTAAATCTTGGTGCCAATAGGAAAGCTAGAGAAAGATCTGGTCTTACTGCAGCGCAATTAGCATTGAAGAAAAATTATTTGAATATAGTTGCATTGCTGAAGAAAAAAGAACCTAACATATCTAACAAAACAACAGAAACAGTTACAAATATTTCAGAGACAAATGTCGATGTTTCATTACAGATGAGACAAGAGCTCTTAAATAACGATGATAGGAAAGAATGTTCCAATGAAGAAGCAGGATTTTATTGTAAAATTTGCAAAGTTAATTTTTATCAAACAATTTGGAAAAAACATGAGACATCCACACTTCACATTTTTAATAGTAAACCAAAATTAACAAATATAATGTATGGAATATCAAAACAAAATAAAGGTTATCAAATGCTTTTAAACTATGGATGGGATGAACAAGTTGGTCTTGGTCCTACAGGAAAAGGAATGAAATACCCCATTAAAACCTGTCTAAAATCTGATAGAAAAGGAATAGGAATGTCTAATGAGAAAGAATATAGAGTGACTCATTTTAAACCTGGAGATACCGCAGCAGTTAGCGATCATAAACAAAAATGTTTAAAGAAAAAAGATAGGGAAAAATTACTTAACAGGGAAGTTAGAAAAGAAAAAGCATTGCGCATTGCTTTGTCTTAAAATAATGTATAAGAATTTCATAAACTATTAATATTTAATAATGCATCTAAGACTGAATACAAAATAATTTGTGGTTTTTATATATCTTAAATGTGTATGTGAATTTTTTTATCTTTGTTTATAATTCAATTTTAATGATAATATTTACTGTACTTCTACAAAAACTTCTCCACATAGAATGATATTTGATTAATTAATTTTTGTTATAGATGAAATTTAATGAACAAAAGGCTCTAGAACATATACAACAAGTAGAAGAAAAAGCTAATGAAATTCTCACTGATCGACAAGAAGTAATTGCCTTGGATAAAAAAAGAAATAATGATAGAGTTGGAATGAGGGCACTGCAGAAGGAGAATTGTGAGAAAATTTGGATAACTATTGGGTCATTATTGGTGAAGATGCCATCCAAAACTGCAGAAGAACTACTTGTTAAAGGTATTTTTATTAATCATTCTTTTGTTTTAATGTTTAAAGTAATAATTAATTATATCTTTAATTATATTACAGATCAAAGAGAATGCGACATTGAAATTAATAAGCTAAGAAGTAACTTAAAAATTAAAGTAAATGAATTGAGAGATCTAGAACTTAATCCACCTGTTTCTGGTTTAATGTTGCAACCCATGTCTTACCAAGAAATGTCGGCAATAAAACAAATTTTAGGTCAAAATTCCTAAATATATTCAAAATATAATATTTTAAAAAATAATAAAATAATAACAATAAAAATTATGCATTAATGTTATTTTAGTAATTGATTGGTTTGAATTGAAGGTTTACTCTTACCAAGTTACTTATTTTTTGTTTTTGTATTGTTTTTTTATGTTATCAGTGTACCATGAATATAAAAACATATATTCTGATTCATTATCAGGTTTCATTTTGTCAACAATAATAATTCTTTCTCTTGGATTATATGTAAATTTGTATAAACATTTGTCATAATCTTCACGAACAATTGTTTTCACTTGTTTTAAAAATCCACTGCAAAAACTTTTGCATCTCTCTTTCTCCTATGGTAAACAAAAAATAGACATTTTAGGTGTATTCATATGGTTAAATTATTAAAATTGTTTTAATTACTTTTTCATGAAATGTACTCCTTTGCACTTCTTTTATTTGTGTAACAAAACCTTTATCATTTTTACAACCACATACAATCTTTTTTATCCCTGCTGGATAGCACTGTGCCCACCATAACAAATTTTTAAACTTGCTTCGTGGTCCATAATTGGAAACAGAATGTCGATAAATAGTTTTTAATTCTACTAATTCACATTTTTTACCTACTATTGTATCTTTTATAATCTTTTTAGAACAAATTCCATCTATCTCAGCTGCGTATAGTAAAGTATTTTTACCAAATTTTGATTTAAATACGCAACAAAATTCTTCATTCTGGTTCAGGCATTGAGAAGTATTAGGGTTATCATCTGGTGTATCTTCAAATTAAATATAAGAAAATTTTTATATTGCTTCTGGCCAAAGTTAGAATATATAATTCATTTGTTTATGATTTTATTCTACCTGCTAGCATATATTGCTCAAATTTAAAGCCCCAATCTGTAGACTTTTGGTGATAATTAGTTTTAACTAATTCCATTTGCTTTTTTTCTTCTGTGTCAAAACAACATAAATATATTGTGCCTTTGAATTTTGAAGCACATATAATCCAACCTTGACATCGTTCATGTGGAGTAATTAATAAGGATTTTAAAGTTCCTCTATATGTAACGAATTCAGGTAATATCCTAACAATTTGGGATTATATTCAAATTATTTTGTCAAAATTAGGATTTTATTGTAATATTAACAAATCTAAAACTAACCATTGTGTTATATCCTTTGAATCTTGTACTTTAAAGATATCAAAATTTTCAAGTATCCATGTCAATACATAATTTAGTTTAACATCCTCATTTATCTTATGTATTGTATTTTCATTTAAATCAAGATTAAAATTAACATTTCTACTATTCAATGGTTTTTTATAGTATTTCAATTGTTCTATACCACTACAATATCCCCTTTCACCATTAATACTATAGTCGCCTATTATTTCCAAATCAGATATATGATCTACAGGTCCTCTAATATGATCTACATTCAATATCATTATAAGTTATTTAAAATAACAATAACTTTTTCTTTCACTAAAATTTATTGTTATTTCTTTACTGGAATATTCTTATTGTATATCGTATATATATAAAAATACTTATACAAGTATAGTCACAGACAAGAATATAAATAGACATTGCATTACCATATATTTTGCGGTCATGATAATACGGTCCGCAAAATCGTACCATTTTCGTGTCACATCCTGTCTTATCGATTTTGCGACCGCAGCACTACTAGTGGCGAAAATTAAAAAATTAAAATTAAAAAAATATGAACAGTGTTGCCAGTCTGTTTTGAGAATTATTTATTGAATTGAATGAAACTTTTACTTCATCAATGAAAGAATATAAACAGCGAATTTAAAACAGCGACTAATGGAAATTGGGATGAAAAATTTTAGTACATATTTGACTATTAACATCTATTTAAAAGTATTAAAAAAAAATTGATTGAAATATGAATTGATATCTTTATAAACAACATAATTAGATATTCCGTCTTTTTATTTATCAATTTGTACATCTTGAATGAATTATCTTTATCCCGTAAACTCGATTTTATATTATAAAGTTTGAACTTATCAATAAAATATTTCTATAAATATTGTTTGCAATAAAGAAGCACATTATGTGTTGTAAATTACTTCTTGCAAAATTCATCCGTTTCGAAAAATTTCGAAGTCAAATTTCTTTACTTAAACAATACCATATGCATATTTTCTTTTTTATAGTACAATGTTACTCGTTAAAACGAATTCACTAAATTGCATTTTCAACAACCGAATTTATTGTCATAAATTGTTAATAGATATGATATAAATGATATAATTTATGAGTTTGAAAAATTTCTCATTCGTATTTTCGTCCATTCTGATTGCCGGTGAATTTGTAGGTTAACCACTCTTTAACACCCTGTGAATTGTAGGTTAATTTGTAGGTTAACCACTCTTCACCCTGAACAACCTTGAACGACGAATAAAGTCCAACATATGCGTTATTACAGGAAAAAAATATCTTAACAATATATTTAAAAATCACCGAAATCGGAAAAGGAGTAGTCAATCTACACTTTCACCCAACTGTCTTCGCTATTGCGCATAACGACAAAAAAAAGTGAGTTAAAGGGGCACAGGCAAGTTTTGGTTTTCCTGATGAAAGTATAATTGCCAAGACCTAAAAATCTCACATGGTTGCCACATTTCTGTTACTGTTCTATCCGTCGACTCTATAAAATGGTTAAACTAACGAAACAGGCGAGTTAAAGGATTCTTCGTATGTTTCCGAATCCGACTCAATCAAAATTATTCGATTCGATCCAAAGTATCGACTACCCACGAATTATTCGAATCATTTGGGCAAATTTATATTTCAATAATAAGTATACGATACTTAAATAATATACGATAATTAAAAGTGTAATTTTTATTTAAATAAAATTTAAATAGAATTAAATAAAATCATTTAAATGATGTCAAACATAACTTAATCCATATTTTTGAAGAAAATGCTTATTTCATATTTGAATTAAGTAAAACAAAAATAATTTTTTTAAATTTTCATATTCCTTATATTGAATATGAAAAAACCAAATGACAAATAAAAATATTTCTTTAGTCGATTAGCGAGATATATAGGGATATATTTCGTATGTATGTCTTTCATTAAATCTTCATGAAATATTAAAGATTTATATTTAACAAGTAAATAATTAAATAAATAATCGTTATTATCATAATGTTGATAAACAAGGTAGTTTATAGAAAAATTTTGAATAATATTTCAATTAATAAATGTAATTTTTAACTAATGAATTATGGAATTTATGTTATTTATGTTATTATGTCACAACCAATGCACTGCATAATTATAATAAAATTATTAAAAATTTAAATTTGAATATGTAATATAAGGAATATATAAATGAAGAAATATAATAATTTTAATATTTTAATATTAACAATAATTTAAAACAATTTAATTTTTAATGGTAATTTTGATAGTTAAAAATTTACACATAGAACCATGTATTACTAATTTAAAAATTTTAATTTACTATGTATTGAAAAAAGTTGTGACAAGTCCATAAAACATGGATAGACTTCTTTCTAATATAGAATAAAATGATTTCGATTACTTCGTGATTACTAGCTCACAATTCGGTATTGAAAGTTTGACAACACTGTAATGAGTTTCAAAATCATGTTGCTGATTCATTCACTAATTCTCCAACTCGCCGTTGTCTAAACGTAGAGTGCGCTAAAAAACCAATGATTTTTTGTCGTGTGTCGGTATTTCAGGTTACGGGCCACGAAAGTCAGTAAGATGCAATGTCTATTCATATACCTCGTCTGTGCTACGTATATTATGTACTTGTATATTTGAGAAGAAAGAAAGAAGTGAAAATGGAAATAAAATGGAAGAAACTTCCAAAACGTAAATTCAATCTGTAGTAGATTTGGCTTTTATAATGCTTTCATTATTTGGCGAACTTATTGATGTTTCATCAGTGGTGTATATAAAAAACAATAAATGTGTAGTGTAATACACGTATTTTTAATGATATAACCTTATTTTCAATCATACATTTGGAAATTTGTATTACGTTCGTGATACAGGATGACATCTCGAGAAATATTAACTATTCAATTAGGGCATTATTCTAATTATATCGGAACCCATTGGTGGAATATACAGGTATTTAATGGAAGTATACTAGGCATAGAATATGACAGTTGTTTAATTTTTGTTTAAATATTTTTAGGAAACTAATTTTTCCTACAATTCTGATAGTCCATCTGAAATAAATCATGATGTTCTATATAGAGAAGGCGAAAATTTAAAGGTAGATAATAATATATTTTTGAAACGAAACAATTAGTACATAATTTTTTTTACTAAGGCCAATTCCATTCTGATAGTCCATCTGAAATAAATCATGATGTTCTATATAGAGAAGGCGAAAATTTAAAGGTAGATAATAATATATTTTTGAAACGAAACAATTAGTACATAATTTTTTTTACTAAGGCCAATTCCTTTTCCAGAGACAAGTTACTTATACTCCTAGATTGCTGTTGGTTGATTTGAGAGAAGCAGTTGGATATTTGAAAGAACAAGGAACTTTGTATAATACTCCTCAGTCAGAAGAAGCCCAACAATCT
>NIPQ01089499.1:0-21660 GCA_002806875.1 Lepidotrigona ventralis hoosana | reverse complement strand
GGCACACTCGCAGCCACCGGCGTCGAGCTGATATAATTCAATATAATGTAGGGCCCAGCGACATTATCTGCTCTCGTGCAGTCAGCCCGACTCGGGCCCCGATTAATCTCGACTCGATCTCAACAAAGCGCGGATTTATGTTCTCCGCGCCGCCCGGACTCCAGTTCCCTTCGCTGGGAACCAGTTTTTGGCGAGCTCGTTTCTTTTCCGCGACCCGCTCCTCGTTTTTCTCTTTTCCTTTTCACTGTCTCCCTCTCCTTCTTCACCTCTTTCTTCACCTCGTTCTACCGAGAAATCCCCTCGTCGTTATCATCCATCTTTCTTCCCCCCCCCCTGTCCTATTATTCGTCCTATCTGCCCCTCTTTTTTTCGAATTTCTAAAGGTTAACTCTACTTTTCGTTCGGTGCTCGTTTCATTTGCGTGCAACGCAGATGTATTATAACCAGTTTTTATTAGCCCATTTTCGTCGTAAGGAAGGACGAATAATAATCCTCTCTTTCTTTTGCTATATTCGAGGAAATTTTCACTGTAGACGGAAACTTCATGTTTCAGTAAATTGCACGTGTACGTCGATACATATAAAAGTTCAGTGCTCTGTAATAAAATATAATAAAAGATCGTGTAAGAATGGAGAAGTCTCAAGAATATTGTCACGCACGTGTATATTATCGGAGTAACGACAGGAACGTAGGTTAGTTGTTTTGTTCGCGCCATAACTCAATAACGTAATATCATTCAGGAATGTATTTGGTAATAATAATCAGAAAATTGCGCGTTCAATGAAAATGTTCTGGCGGTGATATTGCGCCAATGATGCAAATGGGTTGATTAGAAAATAAACGTTTCAGTTTTTAATCAAGGTTCAATCTCGTTTTGGAGATTTGGATTTTTCGACACGGATCGACGAAAAAAAAAAAAAGACCTGAGGCCTCAAAGATCCTCGTTGCCAGACGTCGTTACGAACACCATGTTCAATCGGTAATTACGGCAAAGACGAACGACATTACCATCGGCACGCAAGTTTCGTTCACGAAAATATTTTCCAAAACGACGTCTCTCTTTTCCCCCATCGCTTCTCCCTGAATTTCTCGCGTTATGTAAAACATTTTTACCAGAAACGGATATTTAATTCGAATAGCATCGCCGTACTTGAATTTCCCGGGTAAGCATCATACTTAATAAAATTAATAAAAATTGACACGAAAAGATTGTTATACGTCAAATGGAGCTTGTTTGCGAATTTCTGGCGTTTTGTAAAACATTTTATCCTAGGAACGAATATTTAATTCGAATGGCATCGGCGTATTTGAATTTCCCGGGAAATTTAGAGCATCATATTTAAAATTAATACAAATTAACACGTTAAATGGACCTCGCTTGCGAATTTCTCGCGTTTTGTAAAACATTTTATTCTAGAAACGAATATTTAATTCGAATGGCATCGGCGTACTTGAATTTCCTATTATATATTTTGAAGATATACATGAAAGTGTATTCAAATCTCGATGTATCTTGTTGGTATTGAAATTTCGCCTTACGATTAACACGAAAAGATGATTAGGTGTTAAATTATCTGCTGCTATCGTAATTTGTACCGCATTCTTATTATCATAAATTTCAGCAATTAAAATCGAAGCAAATGTAACGTGCATGCGTAGACAAGATGCGGCGATCGAAGATTAATCGTTCGGTTATTGTAGTTTCCAAACTGTAATAACCGTTTTCGCGTTTGAATCACCGAAATCATCCGCAATTTCGTAGCCGAGTGTTTCGCAAGCGAAAATTGGACACGGCAAATGTGGCACAGAACAGTGAGATCTTAAAAAGCCAGAGTCGATTTCTCGCTCGCGTAACCAACCGGCCGAAAGTTTCTCGGCCGAGAGACTGCAGCGGTGGGATAACGATCTGTCGAATCGGTGATAAAAATTTATGTTAAGTACCGGTGCGAGCCTGCGACGATATGCATCTCTGCTCGATCGAAGAAGCAAAGACAGAGTACAAAAAAAAAGAAGAAGAAGAAGAAGAAGAATAAAAGAAGAGAGACAGCGATCAGCAGATCGGCGTGAAATTGAGTTCCGCGTCTCGGTTTTTATCGAAAAGCGGCGTGGCGTGGCGCCACGAGAGCGCGATTTCAAGTTCCACGAGGATATGTAAAGTAACGTGAAACACAGAGGAATGGTTAACGATGTCGTTCGACTTACTTGTAGGATCCGTGAATGTTCTTGCAAGAGCCGTGTCTGCACGGGTTCCTGTCGCATTCGTCGATGTCGTCCGCGCAATTCGGCCCCGTAAAGCCGGGTGCACATGTGCACTTGTAGCTGTCCTCCAGCGAGAGACACTCGGCTCCGTTTCGACAAGGCGACGAGGCGCAGTGGTCTTGTCGTTCGCAGTGCTCGCCTGCCAACACACACGGCGAAAGAATAAAATAGTACGCCACGAACTTGGTGAATTTGAATCTGCTGAAATGCAGCCTGTAAATCGAATCGCCAACAAATCGTTCTGCATCGATCACCGGTTTCTTTGCCCACTTGACAGCAAACAAAAGCATTCGTCGAGCAAACTATTCAAAATTACTTTCAATATTTTTAGATTTTTTGTTTTTTTAATATTTATCCTGTTTGATTGTTGGACGAAAAATAGTAGACGTGTAGCTACACAATTAAAGTAAAGTATATTCTGAATATTTTTAGACATATTTTTATGTACGTAATTTGATTATTGACACACGTATATAGTTACACAACTAAAGTATTTTCAGTATATTTAGACATTATTTTAAATATTTTATTCCGTCATTTATGTACATATCATCTAGTTTGATTAGTTACTAAATTCTACTGGTTTCGAGAATGTTTCACGTGTATGTGAAACGTAGAAATCCTATTTTTAAAGTGTCGAGCAAGATAAATAACAAAAGTTCGGCAGCTGTTACTGAAACGATTGCGTGACGAATAAAAGGGGAGCGAAAGGAAGGAAGAAGATATCGGTCCCCGTTACTTTGAACAGCGTACGCAAACAGAAACAGAAATCGTTCGTGCTTTCGTGCTGGTTTATGTCCATTTTCCTTCGAGAAGAGAGATGTCATTTCAGATGGCGATTACGCTCTAGCCGGCCAAGTCCATTTTTCTCTTCTCGAAGGTCACCGATTAGTGCAACTAATTAGCAGAGTACCTGCTCGTTCCTCTGAATCTAAGACATCCTCGCGACGTATCCGCTAGGAGCCAGTGGTTCTTCGCCAAAGAAAAGAGCGGGAAATTTGTATATTTCCAGACGATCAAAATAATTCTAAATTCTCCCAACAGTATTCACTGTTATCTAACAATTTTGAAGCATGTATGTCGCTCTTCCTCGGAAGGTTGACCAATCTTTAACTAACTTTACTTCTCTTAGAGGTGGAGATAGCTCAGTCGGTAGAGCATCAGACTCTTAATCTCTGAAGGTCCAGGGTTCGAACCCCTATTCAGGCGAAAAAAAAAAAAGATAATGTCCTTTAGGACAACAGCACGAGGAGAGCTCTGTNTGTCCTTTAGGACAACAGCACGAGGAGAGCTCTGTGTGTATAAAAAGGTCCCAGAGCTGCAAGTTTTAGTCGGTAAAAATCCGACACTACCTGGGTCTTCCCTTAAAAGCCTCAGGTGTCTTATCGAAGATTTCCTCCACGTAAAAAAAAAAAAAAAACTTGTCTTGTTTCAACAAGAAAGACAGATATCGGCGAAACAACTGAGAACCACTGGCGCAAAGGTACCGCCACAGCGAAATGCCGTATTGCTCTCCGCTAATTATCCGGCTGGCACAAACTTCTCCATTTCTTTCTTCTTCTGCTCCTCGTCTTCTCTTTCGTCCACCGCTCTCCTTGCCTTCTCTCCCTCCCCCCTGCCGCTGAATCGCCGCTACCCGCCGATTTATTTGTCAAGAGAGCACGTGCCCTCGCGTTACGAGCCGGCCCGTATAAAGGAAATACTCGGTTCGGGGTTTCGGCTCGGAAACTTCCGCGATCCGAACAAATTCGCCGGGCCGAAATCCTTTCGGCGGAGAGGAGAACGACAAGCTGGAAAGGCAAGTCGATTACCGCTTCGAGTGCAGCCGCGGTTATCTCTCTAATTGATCGATTTATAGTCGACAGTACAGCGGCGATTCAGCGCGCCCGTTCCGTTTCTCTGCTCCTCTTCCTCCTCGTCGTCGTCGTCTCTGCCGGCGACGATGCGAATCCGCCAACACATCGCCACTCGACTGTCTATTCTCGGCTCGCGCCCGAACTTTCTGTGCTATTAACTATTGAGCGAGAGACAATGCAAACCGGCGCGTGATCACGATCGTTTCATTCAACCTTGCGGGCTCGCGATCATCGCCCACGATAGAAGAGAGGAGAGCCGCTCCTGCTAACAGAGGCCCTGATTCCTCACGGACGGTGATTTTTAATATCGCGCCATCAACACTCGCAGTCTGATATTTTTCTTTTTTTTTTTCTTTTTTTCTTTCGCCGCGTAATTATGGTTCACCTGGTTCACCGTGTAACATAGATTCTATGATTTATTGGTCATCATTATTATTAATAAATAGTATATACGTTATATTTTCCATTAGCGTCTTTACTACCATATCGTCTAGTCAGTTTTTCAGTGTTTCTTGAATCATTTCTACACTGCATCGCCTAAGTGCATTTTACCCACAAAATATACATAATGACTGCCGCGCGAATGGGTATTAATCGAATGCGTAGTAGCATTTTAAGTGTACACGGCAAACATCTCGCGAGCGTAAAGGACAAACGATTCAATTAAACGAATCCGTTACACGATCGAATATCTCGCCGGTCTTTATTTACCAGGCCTGACCAGGTAAAAGAGAGGCTTTCTTTATCGAGAATTTCAGTATCTGCTCGGTTAAACCGTTCGACGCGACACACACCAGAGTGCTCCGTGTGGCTCTTAATACGTTCCGTGGCAAGCCATTTTTGCCTTTTATTGTCGTCCAGGCCATTTGATATTTTAAAGGTTGATATATTATCTTTATCTTTCTTACTTTATCTTTCGATAAGTAGTTCTCTTGTTAGAGTAGCTATCACATCGTCTACCACTTGTGGTAATATTATGAGAAATATGGTGGTACACGTGGCTTGAAGATCAAGTTTAACGTGTACCACCATGGCACGGAACGTGTTATATTATATTATATATATATATATATTAGAATTCTCTCTTCTACCTATTTCTTTCTTTCCTTCTTTTTAATAATAATAAAATGATGTAAAAATACTCGAAAATATCGTTTCCTTCTTTGGCCAACATGACAATTAATGCTGCGAAGACCGAGATGACTACTAGCGCCACGTGAGCGTTAACTACGCTGTGCAGAGAATGCACTACCCGATCATGAGCATTGGGTTACACACCTTTTGATTACATTTATTGGAAAGTTCTAACAGATTATATACAATAAATATAATATTGTTTTATTAGAAGATGGATCCACACTACAAGTAAATAATAGATTTGTGATAAAATAAAAAAACACACTGACAAGAATCCAGTTGTTCTATATTAATATTTATCACGTTCCGTGGCAAGCCATTTTTGCCTTTTGTTGTCGTTCAGGCCATTTGATATTTTGACTAAAGGTTGATATATCATCACACAATCTTTCATTACATTATCAATCGATAAGTAGTTCTCTTGTTTAGAGTAGCTATCACATCGCAATATTACCACTTGTGGTAATATTATTAGAAATATGGTGGTACACGTGGCTTGAAGATCAAGTTTAACGTGTACCACCGGTGGTACACATGGCACGGAACGTGTTAACGCACAGTTTGCACAGAGTGAAATCGCGAAGCAGGCGATCCTTACCTGTGTATCCAGTGGCGCAGGTGCAAACGTATTCACGGAGCGATTTCAGATTGCACGTGGCACCGTTCAGACACGGTGATGAGTCGCATGCGTTCTCGATCGGTATCTCGCAGAGGCTGGCGGTAAATCCGACAGGGCAGGAACAGGCGAACGAAGGCGTGCCACCCCCGCTACTTTCCTTCACCCTGCACGAGCCGCCGTTCTGGCAACGTGGCCCCGTGTGACACGGGTTCAGATGTTGGCAGTACTCCCCCACGTACTTCGACGTGCACCTGTAACAGCGTGAAAATTGACCATCAGTTGGCGAGAGAAATGTTTCGTTTCGTCGTTTTGTTTCTCATTTATTTATTTTCTTTTATTTTCTTACTTTGGAATTCTCGAGTTCTTAGTTTTTGTCCAACTTTTCCAAGATCAAATCTTCGAATATTAACGAGACAAGCAAAGAACTGAGTTTTTAAATATTTCTAGTCGAACCTTTGAAAAGAAATTTGTAAGTTTCCCAATTTTTACACAATTCTTTTCTAATCGAACCTTCGAGTTCGAAGCCATTCTTTTGTCGTTTCGTACTTCGCGCGATTGGAGGACGCGACCGGGAAGAAAGTGAGAACGTAGGTTTCCGAGAAACTTTCCACGAGGGTCATTGGCTGCGACGCGGTCGAAAAAGGCGAGGTCGAGACGGGCCGAAGTCGTCTTTATAAAGGTAAACGCTGATTTCTTTCCGCTGATTTCCTACGATCGCCGGTTCGAGAATCACTCGCATTGTACGCGTGATGCTTGATGGATCATGCCTCGAGGTTTCTCGAGAAGCCGCCGATCGAAAGAACGTCGCGAGACGTGTCTTTTTAAGGGTAACTAGCGCCTCCTTTGGTCGCTGCGTGATCGCTGAAGAATTTCTCTCCGACCGGCTGTTTCTACACCGTCGTCCAACTACTACGAGAGCTCGATCGAATCGAATATTCCCTCGGTATGATATTTCTTAAGGACACTCTAAGGCAAATTGGAGCGTATTATCGAGTATACTGCGACTCGTTCACCTCGACTGCGAAGAAATATGACGGAATCGAGGCGAGTTTTTTTCCCTTTTTCCACGTGGCGTGGAATGCGTGTCCGATCGATCTGGGAAGTCGCGCGTTTATTCAAACCAGCTGAAACACATATCCGTGTTATGTTGACTCATACGTCGATTTGCATACCGTTATCTTATGCTTGCATCTCGCAGTTATAACAAATGGTTTATTATACCGATACCGTCGATTTTATTTCACGCGTTTCGTTAGCTTTCGTTTCGAACCAGAACCAGATTGATCAAATGTTGCTAAAAACTTCTGTACGTAACTTTTCGACATTCTTCTTTGAAAACTTTGCGAGCATTATTGCGTCTTTCGATCCGCGATAGTTCGAGGTTTGAGCCGCCCTGTACCTATCGTTGATTGAGTCTCATTGTTCAATAAATAAGGCTGTAACGTTTCCAAACTTTCGGAAATAAGTTTACAATTATAAACATATTTCTGTGTTTAGAAATAATACGTTACAATTTGCTAACGATAATTTATCAAGAAAATCTCAGAAACATCTGAGATGAATATTTGACAACTCGCGAGACAATTAATCAAGCGAATTAATTATAATTATAGTTACACGTTCGCTTTAGTCGATGTTTAGAATGTCTTCTTCAAACGAGTATCAAAAGTGAAGGTGGAAAATGAAAAGTAAAATTGGAAATAATAAAAATCCATTCCAGCCGCGAAAGAAGAGAAACTATCAGAAGAATGGAGCGTGTAAAGAATCACCGAACGTGTAAAACTTCCATTTTTATTCAGAGTCGTTCCCTATCTCGTTCGAGCGATCGAACGGAACTCTCGGCAAAACGAGGTTTCCCGGAGGCTCGACGGCACGAATAAAAATCCGAGTAAACGACGACGACTGGCGACTTGAAGCTCTGCTCGCAGAGAGTTAAAGACAAGAACCTTAAAGATCGGCGTGCATTGTCGAGTGCACAGCTGGTTCCAAGTTGGTTTCACGCAACCACTCTCGCGACTTCTTCTTCTTCTTCTTCTCCTTCTGTCGAGGATATCGCGTATGCGAGCGCTTAGAAGCCCGCAGCCGGTATCTCTATAAACGGAAGCGACGATTCCACGGCCATTATTCGCCGGCAGCGAGTTTCTTCTCGACTACTACCGGTTCGAGCCGATCCGGTCCAGCCAACAGCAGCCAACAGACCGACGTTTGAGCACCACCGGTTGAATTTATTGACTTCTATCCGTGAATATTCCCTTCTAAGCCAGCGTCAGGGACGTAACGAACCCACCGAAGCCTGGAGGAACCTCGTCCACCTCCCAGGGGACGTGTCATTTTACAGAGAATCTTGTTGTTCTCTCTTTCTTTTTCTTTGCCTCTGCTAGGATGACAGACCTTGCGACGAAAGCTTGCAGCGTGCCTTCAGAAATGCAATGTGATCGATAAGATTCAGAAAATTTTCGTTGAAATTAATCAATAGAAATAAACCGCCGCGGTTTTGTTGGAACGACGAGTTTCACGTAACATCGTGCAAAGTAGAATGTTCATATACTCGTTCACGCTCGCCTCGCTATGATATCGTGTCAAGTACACTGTAATTATACTATCGTGTACGCGTTGCTCTATGAAAACGGACGGTAATTTTATTAACCGAATGTGGGACACGCGTTCCATGATTTAGCGAAAACACGTTCCCTTTCGCTCGTTGTTTCGCTCGAGAGCCTGTAGACAAAGTGATATTGAATTCCGCTCTTCGAAACTAACAACAGTTTAAATTGAACAAACTTCTCAAACAACAAACTTGCTCATTTTGACGAACAAATGTTTCACCTTGCTTCCCTGTTAATTGGTTCATTCTCAACAAGAGCGTCATTACGCATGACTGAAGAGAACACGCTACTGCATGAGCGATCTATTTCGCACGTTTAGAAACTTGTCTTGCAGTAGACTTTCATTCCTCGACAAATTCTTCGATAAGTATAGTTATAAATCACTCTTCNTTTTTTTTTTTTTTTTTTTTTTTTTTTTTTTTTTTTTTTTTTCTTTTAAATTCGACAACTCGCGAGCGAGTGGAATGGAACGCGAATATCTGTACGGGCAGCATCTTCCGGTGGAACTAACGCTTCCGCGAATCCAAACTATCACCGTTTAATTGCTTGTTACGCCAAGGCAAACGAACCTTCTGGCTGTTGCGATTCGGCACAGTCGGACGCGAGCCAAAGAACCAACGGCTCTATTGGTTTATCGAGCCCTCTCCCCCGGCTCCTCCGTTATCCTTCCGTGGAAATAGTTACGGAGCCTTAAGCCGTAAGTTCGGCTTCTCACGAGAACCGAGTCAAATCGTCTCGCACAGGTATTCGCAAATAACACGTTCCGCAGGGTTCCGAAGGTACTGCAAACATCCCGCGAACCGCTCTCTTATTCTACTCCGCGTCTCTTTCAAATTTGCCTTGCTGAAAAAAAGTCTGGATCCTTTGCTTCCACTGGCCACGATATGATCTCTTCTACAAGTATTACTCGACTACATATACATCCCGCGCGAGTTCGATCGCGAACACGTAAAGTAGAATCATATTCTTGCACTTGAATCACGGATAATTCTTTTCCATGAACCGCCAGTGTCCAAGGACTGTCCAAGTGTACGACTGCTCTCGAAAGAAAAAGTAACGCAAGAATTGCCGATTTCCTTGCGGTCGCGTCACGTCGTAAAATTGCAAAATAGAGGTGGCATCGGCCGGCGACGAGGGAAAGAAGAAAGCAAAGAGGGCAAAGCCACGCGGCGCGTTCAATCGAGACCGATGTCACTTTTGATCGGCGACGTCCGCTGACAAACAGGTCGGAGATAATTAGAGCAGCTTATTGATAGGCGAAAGAAGTGGAAGGAGAAGGTGAACGTGGCGGCCGAGGGAGCTAGTGCCGCCGCGTCGAGACAAGTGGTGGAAACGAATATTGTTCCCGGACGAGATGTATGGAGAAAGAACGTGACAGAGAGAAAGAACGACAGACGTCCGCACTTGAATCTATGCGGATGTCTGAAGGCAGTGAGAGACAGAGGATGCCGGAGAGAAAAAGAGAGAGAGAGAGAAAGAGAGAGAGAGAGAGAGAGAAGAAACGAACGCTGGAGAAGGAGCTACGCGGCCGCAGAGGAACGGAGCGAGCAGCATGGTGGTTCGATCGCGGCTGGTAAGAGAGAGGAGTGTGGAAGTGCAAGAGAACCGATTACTGACGTAGGGAGCCGAGGGGTCCCCGAGGGGTTCACGAGGGGCCAGGATACTCGGCGCATGCGCGGCGGGCGTGGGAACGCGCGCTCACGTTCAGACAGTGTCCCCTCTTTCTCTTTCGTTCCATTCGACCAGCCCTTCCTTCTCCGCTGGTTCGTTCTTTCTTTCTCTCTATCTCTCTCTCGCGTACCCTGCCTCTACTGTCTTTCTTCCTTCCACGCGCGTGTAGCGCGCGTTCTCTCGCTCCTGGGGCCCAATTCGCCCCCTCTGTGCCTCGACGAGGATCTCCGATCACGGCCGAGCGCGCACGATCCAAGGCCCCGCGGGCACGGAGTTACTCGTCCAGGGGTGCTCAATATCTGGGTGATATCGGTAATGCAAATAGAAAGAGAAAGAGAGAGCGTACGAACGTCTGTCTGCCTCGATACGAGAGAACCGATCCGATTCACCGTGCCGCTGCGTTCTAATCGTTCGACTCGAGATTTGTTTGTTGACGGGCAAGCGAAAGACGACAAGTTCGAAAATGGTCGTTCAAGCAGCCAGGGTAATTGGAAAATAAATTAGACCTAGCTGGATGTGCGTATCGTTTCTGCGTGCCATTAATGCGTACCGATCTCCTAGACGTAAAAGTGAGAAAAAGCCGGTAGCTCCGATGGACGCTGGTGATACAACCGTCGTGTACCGGTGAATAAACGACCGCGAGTAAATTGTACGTGCACACGCGTGCATTTGTCGTCCGGGTTCGCGCGTGGTTCGTGCGTGTGCACGCACGGTCGAGAGGAGAGCGAGAGATGCCTCTTTCAGCTGTACGATAATGCGGGATGGCGCGGTCTCTGTAGGATACTCGCGAAGAAAAAGGACGGCGTATTTTGACAGCGCGCGGCAACCTTCGTCATCCTCTCTGTCGATCGTGTCGTGTCTCCTCGGGGTCCATTCACTTCGTAGAACAAAGGCTTCGAGCTTCGACTATGAGATTTATCTCTGGGCAAGGCGGAACGGCCCTCTTATATATCCCAACTAAGTAATATCACGCAGAGTCGATCGGATTTTTACGCGACGCGATAAACCGGGCGAAGTACCGGTGGGAGGGGGCCAGGAAATATGGGGGGGGGGGGCGGAAACACCGCGTCGGTGCAAACGTGCGCACACACTTCCGGACAGAACAGATGATGCAAAGATTGCCGCTAATGGCACGCATCAATTCGCAATGTGCGGCCGAGAGCGCTTAGAAGACGAGCTGCGCGTACCAATGGGGAAGGATCTGCGAGGAGGTTTGTGACATTGAAAGAGAACGGAAATGTGCAATTTCGCAACTGGCAACGTACTGTGCTGTAGCAAAACTGTCTGCACAGTCTGAGAAGTTCCGTTTGTTTCTTTCCTCCGTGCAACCACTCGATGAAAGAGAGAAGTATCTTTAGATTAAAGAAATGTGAAACGGCACACCGATCGACATTGCGATAACAACAACTGTTCACTCAACTCTGTTGAGAAAAATACCAGAATGACAAAATAATATTATTTTTTCTACTCGAACGAACCCTTTTCCATATCGCGAGACATTCCCTTCAAATGGAAAATCTATGGGGGTCACGTGCCAGCACACGTGACCTGTCTACACGCACGTGTATGCCGCGTCCCCGTAAACATGTAACTGTGCAAGTGAATAATATCTCGTGCGCAAGTAGATGCGTGGACGTGTAGACAGCGCGCGGAGACACGTGTGTATTTTCGGAGCACATATGGATACGCGCGAACGTGATCGCCCAAGGGGTGGTTTCCACCCCATTGTGCAGGATCCGTCCATCCGTTAGCGGCAGTTTTAATTCACCGTATTGTCAAGTGCCACTAGATAAATTTGTTATTGTATTGGATTATGGTCATTTCATGCGGGAGCTTCGGGGCCAAGTGGGAGAATAGAAACTGTGTTCGACGACAGTTACTGTAGTATCTGCATATATCCTGCGAAGCCAAAAACAATTAAAGCTCGTCTGGCTCGCCTATTCCAAATTCCCAAATTTCCACATGTTCATTTGCATAATTCAAGTGCATAATTCGAGGACATCGAACCGACTGGTTCACAAGGATGACAAACCTACGACAGCTTGATAAGGATAATTTACATGCGTTGCCGGGTCACGACTGACGATTATTACCGCTATTACCGGGCTGAGACTCATCTCGCTACATCTCATGCTATCCTCTCGATATTACGTAGTATCGATGCAAGTCCGAGCGTCATTTTCTTCTGGTCAAATTGTTTTCTCGAAAGGAGGAAAAAGAAAAACTGACTGCTGAAGTAAGCTATGCTTGCACGTTCTGCCATGTTGCATCGCGCAAATTTTGATTTTACAAATTTTACCACGCAATGTGTGACAAGTTGTTTCGAAAGATCGCCGTTAAGAAAACTCATTCTTCCAAGTTAGCAGAAATAGGGGATGGCCAACCATAGCGCATAGAGCAAGTTTTGACGATAAATGAAATATACTGCCACCATCGATTTCTCTTAGTTTCTTAAAAGCAAACCTTAGAAAGTTTGCATATATGAAATTAATGAAGAATAAGTATCGATGAGAATTCAATGTTTCTCGCCATAACGAGAGTTGACCTCGGACATTAATGATTTGGTCTGAAGAGCAAACAGCCTCTGATAAGTAAGTTATACTTTTGTTATTTATTTCTAAATTTTTTTGTTAAAATAATTTAGTGGCGGATGGAAACTCAATTGAGAAAAGATTGGCACGTAGGGGACAAAAGTTAGGGCTAATGTAGGTCGAAATGTACAAACTCGCGTTACAAAATTGAATCAGAAATCAGGGAAACAAGAGTATCGAGTACGAAATTCATTTTGCTTGAACACCGCCATTCTTTCTCCATATATATTGCGTTTTCGCGTGGGAGGCGGAGGAACGTCCGGTTCTCTCGACTTCTCGGTCTTCTCTATCTTCTCACCCCCTCGAGTCGTGTCTTTCCCGGTTTTCGCTCTTGCTCCTTCTCTCTTCGATCGCGAGAGCAGGGGAGAGAAGGATGACAGAGTTCGGAACCGAAGCCGGTCATTCCTTGACACGCACGTCAAACGACGCCCGGATTCGTAGAGCCGGCAACGTGTAATTCTCAACGGCGACAAGAATGAGGGAACATTGTGCACTCACTTGCAATGCGACTCGCCGCGCGGTGACGACACGCAGACTCCTCCGTTCTTGCAGGGGCTCGGCGAACACGACACAAAACCTGAAACAATGGAAAAAGTGATCGATTATTTCTCACAAATCTTAGAGAAGATAGAGAAGAGTTCGAATCGCCAACATGACGATTACAACTTTCGCGTTTCAACTTCCTTCGGCGAGAAAAACTGGCGAAAGTATTCTCTTGTCAAAAGGGTGGAACGTCTGTACGATCGAAGGAATTTTGGAAAGAAACGAAGAGAAAAAAAAAAGAAGAAGGGTGGAATGTTTGTCGAAAGCGTACGAGTTTCCGTTCGCGGCGCGAACGCTTGACGTCCGTTTATCGTGTAAGCAATTAAAGTCCGGTCGGGGAACAGCCGAAGGCGGCCGGTTACCGCGAATCCCCCGCGCGAGAATCTTTGACACGCCGTGCAAAGTGAACTTTCGTGTATCCCTCGTTGAAGAATATGGCGAGATAGGGATAGAGCGAGGGAGCGAAGGAGAAGAAGGGAGCCTTTAAGGGAGCGAAAATATCAGGGGATCTTACCACCTCGGGTGTAAAACGCGGCCAAACTGTACTGCAGAGGAATCGGAATCGGAGCGCAAACCACCCGCGTGCATCCTGCTTGAGACCATTGCCGGAATAATTGTTCACGTTGAATAATTTCACACGAGTTCAAACTCTTGCACGTGCAACGACACGCGGAGCTTTGCCTAATACAATTCTAAAGTCGACGAAAGAAAAAAAAAAAAGAAAGGAAAAGAAATGTCGGCACGGAAGTGGCTTTTACGTTTTACGATTTAAACGATCCGCATCTGCAAATTCCCTTTTCGGGAATTCTTCCTTTCCCGGATGCCTGTTTATCCTATCCCCGGAACGTAAATGTACCTACCAGATTTTCTTGCAAAACGAAAAACGAAAACCGCTAAATTCGGATTTATCTTCTCGCGGATAACTGAAGAGAAATAGATTAATCGACAGAGAAGGAAGCTGATGAAAATCACGAACGACGATGAAAAAGCAAACGATAGGCGAACCGATACAATTACTCAGCTCTTGTTAGCGTAGTTAAGCACCTCGAGCGTTGCTTGTTGTGCAAGGAGCTGTGCGCTGGATATTCCACCCCTGCATGCATTTGTATATCTTAAGCTTTAATGTATTCCTTTTCGTCGGAACCATTAATGTCGAACCTCGAGTAACATTCGTTTTAAATCACACGCTCGGCAAACGTGTGTTCAAAAGTCGATTAACGCGCCCCGCGCCGCATAAAATACACCCGGACCAACTAATACACACGTAGAAAATAGAGGAAAGCAACATGCACACTGTGAGTGTGCCGATGCGTTTATGTTTTACCTGGCAACTAGTTGAGAGCTATCTATCGATGGGTTCTCGCGTTCTTCGCGTCATATTCATCGTAAAAGGAATCAAGTTCGAAGAATTTTGCGTTTCCATTTTCGTCACAAACGTTTCGTTTAATTGATCGATCTGCGTGACGCTTGTAATTAACTGGACGTTCGCGTCTAAGAAAAGAGAGGAGAGGAAAGAAAACGAAGCGTATTAAGGGAATGTGAAGCTCGTGACGTAACGATCGGGACTGTTTGTGGTGGCGCGTGGGACGCAGAAAGTCAGTCCAACGTTTGTAAATGTCATCTTAATGGCATACATTTCTCGAGTTAGGCATATCCACACGCAACACCGCGGTGCCGTGACATACGCGACACGCGCGTGCACTCGGAATTCACAACGTTTGAGCAAGCCGCGTGTTTCTCTTAAATTTTTCTAAAACCAATTCCAAGACACTAAACGCATTTATTTATTTATTTATTTATTTATTTATTTATTTATTTTCGCAACGATGCTATTCCCTTACACGTCACGACGTGTTACATTTGCACACATTCAGGTTAATTAAAATCATCGGGATCATTGACCAATTGGGATCGGCGAGACGATTCAATTCGCTGAGAGAAGAACGAGGAGGAAGCGGAGAGTCCGAGTCGTCGCACGCAATGAGGCGGCGACGCTGCTGCTCGGTTCTCGTCGAAACAACGACGAGAAGACAAGTAGCAGATCGTCAGTAGCTACGTCCGCGACAAGACGGATGAGATCAGTTAAACCAAACTGCCTTCGTGACAAATCCTCCGTTTCCTCTGTCGGCTCGCGACTCCGTTTCAACTGTCGTTGACGTACTCGCGTGTATACACTTGGCACACTAACTAACTAACGCCCCTCTTCGTTTCTCATACAGGACGAGTGTCTTTAGCGAGTGTGTTTAGACTTCCGTCAGCGACAAACCATTATGTTAATTCGAGGCTGAATCGATTCGTGTGCGAAACGAATATTGAACAGAGGGAGAAAGCGAAAGAACTATATTTGCAGCAACTCGGGAGAGAAATGTTACCATAATTTTCAACGGTCAAACGAATCTCTCAGTCGACTAATCGCCCCGGGAAACGAAAATTCAGAATGTCGGCAGCGATGCCGTAACTAGCCAAGCATTTCCTCCTACGGCTGAAAATACACTCGCACAATCATCCGAGCGCGCCGCTCCGGAGCCAAGAGGGGAGGGCAGGGATGGCTTTAATTATTTCAATTCCAGAGTAAATTGCATCGCCAGTAGAAAGCCACTGTTGAATTACGCCTTCCTTCCTGCTTGCCCGCGAAAATTAATTCGCGCCCGTGCTAATAACGATACAAACCGCCGTGCAAATTGTCCCGAAGGCAAAAAACAGGGAACGAGTGAAGCTCCCTTGCGTCATCCGTCGAGCGCGGGAGCACGGAAATTTCAACGTAATGTCCCTTGGATATCTAGAAATTTTAGTCAAAATCTCTGGCTATTCAAGTTCTTTCCAAGCAGTCGGCTTCGACCGATTATCATCGCAGCACGAATGAATGATTGCACGGAATTTCACTGGCATACAGGATGAAACGCGATAATAAACGTACGGCGTACAATCAGAGATACGAGTTGATTGTCCGCTGGTGCGTGCCATCACGCTACAGTGGCTCGTTCGTGCCACTGAATTTCCCTGCAATTTCGCGTCCGGTGTTTTCCACACTCAGCGTATCTGGCGTATTGATTTGAAATTAACTTATTAATCCTTCGCCCCTGCAATTTTCATCTCATTCGGTCTTCAGTGAACGTGTTGAACATCGTGTCAAATGCAAATCATCGAGAATAAATACTTGCGAATAATTTGTATTTGTTAATCTTCAGTTTGGAAANCAAAAAAAAAAAAAAAAAAAAAAAAAGAAAAGGAGAGACGCGTCTAATCGACAGTTCGAACGTACTGTAAGCCGCGGACGCGCCTTCCTTCCGTTCGTCCATTGAAAAATCCCTCTCTGCCTACGAGAGTCGAGCTTCTCGGAAATCTACATACTGCCAGGATAGATCCTCTCGTGCTTTATAAGGGCTGGTGGCTGTCCTGCCGTTGACTGACGGCACAATCCTCGATCCGTGCACGATACTGAGCAGCAGCACGGATCTCTGAACGGACGACGTAACGACTGGCAGGAGGAGAGACCAGAAGGAAAGGACGGAAAGAATACGGATAGACGTACGGTAGCCAAGGTCCTTAATTATGCGGTTTTACGCTATGCGCCAACAACAGGGAGAAAAGGGACGACGAAGGGCAGGTTAAGACGAATGCAAATGTCCGCGTGGCGTATTATAGGCTAGGTCGGCGCAACCGGCGCGTACAGCCAGAGAGATCTTACCCTTTTAGTTAACAGATGCCGGCGAGATACCGGCTATCTCTCGCGTCTCTCGCCGTACTCCTCGATGTCCTGCAGCGACTCGCGAACGAGAAAACCGAACAGCAGGGAAGTATCGGTATCCATCCATCGAGCAGCAGAGCACGCGTGTGACTCGAACGAGCTGTTTAACCCTTTCGGTACGAGCGCTCTGTCCGCCGCGTCCGATACGAGAGCGCGTGGTCAGTTCTCTTCTGTATAAAGATTTTCCTTAGCGTTAAATAAGAACTGTGCCTAATAAAACAATGTTTCTTCTAACAAATGTCGCTAGTTTTAATATTAAAAGACATTTATATTAAATTCTGCTAATTATACAAGTAACACTAGAATTATACAAGTACACACAGATCACCAGATGGATGCCGGATATATCCGGCGCTCGTACCGAAAGGGTTAACCTTTTGCGCTGGCAACTGGTTCGCGGACCATAACGAGTGACCAAGCCATTTACAAAATCCTCGGTAATTTGTGTTATTTGTTATGTTCAAATATATATAGCTGAGCAAATATTGTAATTTTGGAGCAAAGAGATTACGCAGCTGAAAAAGCTGATCGAACCAGTGAAATCGTCACGCCGGCAATCGCACGCGCGTAAATTATTGTCCGGCAAAACGGAGCCACGAATCGCGATCCAGGGATCAAATTAACGTGCAATTTTTCTCGAGAGTGAAATCAGCGACAGGCTGGAGCCACGATCGTCAAATTGTGACCTTTCTCGGAGAAGGTGCTGCCGTTCGAGTGAATGCCGGTTGGCGGACTTTGGTTCGTATCATCGTGCACGCGTTCCTCAAGTTGCATTCATGTGTGTTGTGCACGTTTGCACGGAAGGCTCGTGTAGCCCCTGAATCGATGAAAGGGAACGAGGAACCGGTTACAAGTCGATCGCACGTCGGATTCTAAGCCATGCACGGTTTCGAGTATCTCTAGTAACTAACATGATGTAGAAGCACCGAATATCGACACACCGAGAACAAACGACATCGAGAAGATCAAACAAAGATCTCGGACGAAACAATCGAAAACGACATGTGTCACACATTATTGCGCAGCTTCGAAGTGAATCGATCAAGTCCACGTGTTTCAGCCCTTTGTGAACAAATATTCCAAACATTCTTACGTTATTGAATTCGATGCAGAATAATTATGAACGTTCGAATCAAATTTCTAACGAAAGGAAAGAGATGTTGTTACTGTACGAAGAGCTCGCGAGTTCGCTCCGTGAAAATGAGCGTGATATATATACTTGTATCAGCGCATGTGCGACGCTGATGGTTTTGTGTGAAAGCACGTTAAGTCCAGGGCGAATCGTTTCCTAAGGAGAGAGAGAAGAGAAAGCCTGAGAACATAAGAACGGCGAACGTCTGGAGAACAGCCGCCATGCCGCATTCAGAATATCTCAACGCAGAGTAACAGAGTAACAGACTCGAGGCGAGGTCCTCGCTCGTCTGTTCCCTCTCGGAAGCGACTTCCACAGCCTAGCTCGATCGGAGAACGTTCCAGAAATCCGGTAATATCGAATTCTTTCGTATTTCTCTCTTTACCTAATGGACTATAACTTTGCCAATGTCTTCGATGAATGGACCAACATTCTGAATATCTTTCAATATTTAGCCATTTCTCAGCGAGTAATAAATCTGAGGTTATAAAATTAATGTCAACACAGCGTGAAAAAGGAAGAAGAGGACAATAGAAATATCCCATCGATTAGCACTAGTTCTTGACTTTAATTTAATTGTGGCAAATTTAATTGTGGCGCGTTTCAACGATTTCCTTCATGTATCTAGGAAACATGTTAACACGTTTCGTGCCAAGCCATTTTTGCCTTTTGTTGTCGTTCAGGCCATTTGATATTTTCACTAAAGGTTGATATATTATCACACAATCTTTAGCTATCACATCGTGTACCACTTGTGGTACACGTGGCGCTGCGATCAGTTCGATTGCAAAAAATAAATAAATAAAATAAATGTGACTGCGTGTACCACCGGTGGTACACGTGGCACGGAACGTGTTAAGGAAGGAGTAAATGTATTTGTATCTGTTTGCGTTGTGTCGTTGCTATTAGATTTTGCCGATTTTCTTTGGTCCGCAGCGACCATACTTTCTTCCCGCCTAAGTACTCGAGACCCGAGGCACAGTGTTACGTCACAGCTTACGCAAATTTACGCATATGGAAAAGTGAAAAATGAAAATTCATGGTCGTANTTTTTATTTTTTTTTTTTTTTTTTTTTTTTGTTATGAGTCACACTGACTTTAAGTGATAGAATCGCATCGTGTAAATTCTTTCTGTCAATTCAGAGTTGTAGTTTTTAATCTTTAGTAGACAACTACGTTACTATAAAAAAATCTAGGATCTAAAATCGATTTATCAAAAAAAGTATGAATTTTCATACATAAATGTACGCAAGTCTCGTGGCGACGTGGCTGTAGTCAATCATCAATATGAAAGCGAAACAACAACTAAGAATTATTTCTGAGTCGAAATTTTGTCGTATATAGGGAAAAAGTTGAACTGTTATTTACGGGAAAAAAAGAAAAGAATGAAAAGAAACGTTGGTTCGGATGTTTACGCGCACAGGAGGGAAGGAAGACTCGTTTCCTGGAAAGCGGGGTTGGGCACCTGTCCCTCAGGGACTACCAACTTTAGGGCGCAAGCTGCAATATTGAAATTGAGCATCACTGTGACAGTAACATAACCACGTGTGTTCGAGGAAGCTAACATTTGCGTCGAAGAATATAATACGAAAAGTAATTCCTCGTTCCAGAATGATACAATTTTCGCAATTGGAATAAAAAATTTTCATCTCGCAGCCAAAGGTGATATTATTTATTTTTCATATTTTTCTTTCATTTCCATGATCCTGGTGTATTGTACGCGCGTGTAAAAGAAAAAATAAATAAATAAATAAAAAATGCAAGGAAAGAAGCGTTTGGAAAAATGAAGACGCGTTGGGCGGCACGAAGGCACACAACCACCGACATGGTCAATATTTTTGAGACAGGTAGTAATTGAAAGCAAGCACGGCAATGTCCGACATCGCTTCGGAATACTAATTGCACGAACGAGCTCGTTCGTTAATGTTTCAACGCTTTGACCTGAAAACGGTCTCTAACGCGGCTCGCGAAGGGAACGTTCGAAAAATGTACAGAACGTCAGTTAACGTGCAGGCGAGTAACGCGCCGGCGCTCAACGTTGTTTCGCGACTTGTTGCCTAGCAGCGACATGTGGCGGACAATGACTTTAAACTGACTCCGAAACTGGATTCTAACGCGTTTTAACGCTCATTATTAGACTTACCGGACACAGCGGGGAACGAGACGAGGATGAACAGAGCCAGGAGAAAACACGCCATCGATGCGTAATCCAATTTTCGTCGTGGCAGCATGACGCCGTAAATTTTATCCACACACATCGAGTAGACACACACTCATCGGGACCCGGGGGGGCGCACACACTACAGAGAACCAACACTTCGGTGCACTTCAGTGTAAAATCCGCGTACCGTCACTTGACCACGCACATCGTCCGGAATCTATGTCACCTCCGATACGTCCAACAAAAATGTATACACGGTCACGCGAGGCAATACGGGTGAAAAAAAAGTATACGGCAACACTATACGAACACGACCGCGTCCGAAACACTTCTGGTTTCCCTATTGTTCGCTTAACGCGCTGAAAGTAGTTCCCCAATGCGCGCGCACCTGCCTCCAACGGCTGTATCACTACGCCGCCATGGGATGGCTGACCGTGCGAGCCAATAGAAACTCAGCTAGAACGGAATTGGGCCGTGGCGTGCATTCATCACACTCGGATACACGAGAAATCGTTAAATGTTCAGTTCGAACTTTTTTTCCTTTTTTTCTTTTTTACGAATCAAATAAGTACGAAATATGAAAATTGCAACCGTCACAATGTTGTTGCATATATTTAAAAACTATTTTCGAAGCTAGTAGCAACTATTTTCTAATTAATATATCGTTAATCGATTCGTTTTATAAAAGAGAGTTATATGTGATTAGTTTCATCTTCAATTTCGCTTCATAATTAATTTCAGTTTTCGCTAGATAAAGAAATCATCGCCTAATGACGATGATTTAATCGCCTCGTCATTAAATTAATCTTCACGTCGCGTAACGCGTTTTCTCTTTTCCTTTTAAACTTAAGCCGTTTGTGGTTTCCTTTTACTCAGTTTTACGAATTCGAGTCGCACAAATGTGAATGGAATCCTTGATCCCTGGCCGGATTGAAATCTAACAGCTTGGCGCGTGATGCTTCTCTAGAATTCAAACGGCAAACGCAACGCAACGCAACGCAACGCAACGCAACGAACGTGGTCAGTTGTAAAGTGCCAAGACGGCGATGTGTATGAGGACTCACTGAGTCGAGCACTGGCCAAGCATGAAGTCTGATCATTAATTAACCTTCCAGCGGTTGATTGCGTGTAACGCGAAATTCATCGCCAGCGCTTCATGGCCGCCAAGCGCTGTTGTTGTCGTTGCTGCTGCTGCTGCTGCTGCCTTAACGAATACAAATGCGGAATTATAATTCGGTGCCCTCCCTTTAGGTCCATTCAACAGACGAAGCCTTACGAATTGCTTTCCTCTTTCTGTTCTCCGTGGCACGCGAGAAAGAGAGAGAGAGAGAGAGAGA
>NIPQ01089497.1:0-12262 GCA_002806875.1 Lepidotrigona ventralis hoosana | reverse complement strand
AAAAAAAAAAAAAAAAAAAAATTCCACCAGGAGAGAGAAAATTTCAAACTAAAATCCTTACTTGTAAAAAAAGAATCTGACGGACGAGGGAAATATTCTTGAAAAAACAGGTTCCACCCTCAACGAAAAATAAGTGTGCGTGAGAGAGAGAGAGAGAGAAAGAGAAAGAGAGAGAAGGATTTTAATACAATATCAAACATCGTTTAACAATCGATCGGAAGAAACGTAATGCAAAAGAACAACATCGAAAAAAATCGAGAGCGAAGAAAAATCCTCTTGATCAAAAGGGGATCGACAACCAGGGGGAACGAAAATCAAAAAGTTACGCAGAAAGTTAACGAATAGTGAACGGGCTGGTGGTGTGCGATTTCCACGGAAATGGAAATTCAACGAGTAGCGAAAACCCCCGATGGCAGGGTGGGCGGGGGTGAGAGGTCGGAGGGACGGACTTGAGAGTTTATGCCCCGTCCCCCTCCCTCTCACCCCTGCAGTCGATCAATGCGTGGACGGGTTTCACTTTCGCGGTGTTAAAGTGTTGCACCATCGCCGATTAAGAGACAAGAAAAAAACCATTTTTTGCCTATCGCGCGACTAATTTCTCTCTCTCTCTCTCTCTCTCTCTCTCTCTCTCTCTCTCTCTGTGCGTAAAACAGGGACGATCGAAGGGTTGAATTCAACCAGCTCCTACCGAGAAGTGGATGATAAATGAAAGGAAAAAGAAAAAAAAAAAAGAAAGAGAACGAAATTGTTGTTGGTTGTTAGAAGCAGCGGCGACACGCGGACGAACGCGTTGCTTCTCTTTTCCAAGCGATTCGAAGTTAATGGCTGGGAGTTATTGATCGTATCGATTTACCGGAATCTCAACTATTTATAACTGTTCTGCGTCGTCGGCTGTCATTATACATAGACACTTCTATGCCGATTCTAATAATATCGCGGTTTTCGCGTTTCATTTTTACCTGCCCGACGATCGACGAGACGCATGTTGCCGCACATGTTGCCGGTCAATACGCGGAAAAGAAAAAGGTTTACACAGAAATTTCAAAATTGGAGATTACGATCAGAAATAACCATCGGAAGATTTAAAATTACGAATCGAGCGTGAATTAAATGGTTCGTCGAATCGAATACGGATCACAGCTGAAACTTATCGAAATTACATAGATAGCTACGTTTCCTGGTATGCTAAATATTTAATAAACGAGTCGNTCCTGGTATGCTAAATATTTAATAAACGAGTCGTTGTGTTTCTACTGCGAATATCACAGTTACACGCAACAATCACGATCGAATAAATACACGACGGGATACTGAGACATTCCCTGTCCCTTCCATCCCGTCTAATAAACTTTGCAAAGCTAAGACAAAAATTTAACGTTTTTCTTTTTCGAATTTCTGTACAGTGAAGGATGGAGGCCAGCGAGTGGGATCACGCGACCTTGAGGGAAGAGGAATTCGAGCAGCATGCCGTATATTTGGTACCGGATGTGGCGGCATCGCCAGGCGATACCAATCGTGCGGAGGCATCCCTGCCAAGAAATTTGGTGCTTAAACCTTCTCAGGCCCTCAACGATGTACGTTCCTCCGCCAAAGAATCCTTTCTCGAGACCTCCTCGGTGAGAGTCGCGAGGATAATCGCAATTTCTCGTTTATTCACTTGCCTAAACTTGCCTAAACTTGCCTAAACTTGCTTAAATACGGCGTCGAACTCGACCACCTTACGAGAATCTTTTCGGGGGAAATTTAATTTCGTTCGATTCGGGGGGAGGGGGTCGGCGATTGTTACGATTTAAGGGATAGGCGGCGATGAATCAAACTTGACCGAGTGACGAGGCTAATTAACTTACCACGAGTATGACCTAGAGCTCAAGTAAATCGTTACACTTTCCTCGGTGACAGGAATCGAGACCAATAGCCTCGGTCATTGCACGACTCGTTTCAAGTTCGAACCGTTGCGAAGTAGTGTAGCATTCGGTCGATTGGAAGAATTCATCGGGCGGAATTTGCTCGAATGGGATAATCGACGCAGAAAGGGAGAAGGCAGAGAAATATCAATTCACGAAATCGGAGTTTTAAAATCATCGAGATGACAAGGGGATGTCCGGATATATTTAATCTAAGTATGGACACAACGCGAAAAATAGAGCAACCTACGTTCGAAAATATCACGCGGCTAAAAGAGTTTAACGTGACGTATATCCCGACCACCGGTCGAATCGACGTGTACGTCACGCTTTTCGGTATATATATATATATATATATATATATGTGTGTGTGTGTGTGTGTATATTCTCGTTTCACAAACTTCGCGTCGACGCTGTACATTAAGGATTTCGGATGAATCAATTTTCCTTCGCGCCGAAACTATGACAAACAAACTGAATAAGATGTTACATAAGATCAGAATCGACGGATGATAGAGGATGATGTGGAACGTGTGCGCAGGTTTTGGGAGTTTGGAGCACAAGTTACATCCCCAAGGGGACACGGTTCGGTCCTCTTGTTGGACAAGTGTACACCAAGGATTCGGTGCCGGCCGACGCGAACCGGAAGTACTTCTGGAGGGTAAGAATCATTCAAAGTGCATGTTCGAAATCCTCCCGTAGCAGTTATGTGTTTCGCGAGAGTCGACTATCATCATCGACTAGTCCCTCGGATGATGGGAGAGAGAAGAAACAAAAAAAAAGAAACAACGAGAAGAGGACGAAAAGGGAGAGAGACAGAGAGAGAGAAGCCTGGCAAAGACCAGAAACTGGTTTCAACCGATCTAGCGAGCCTTAAAGCGAAACCCGCGAAGCCATTGATGCCTCGTAACGAATTGATGAGTTACGATAGAGAACTTGGTTCTCTCTCTCTCTCTCTCTCTCTCTCTCTCGATTCTCGCTATTAAATCGGCAATATTTCTTTGTTAGTCGATGCCTTAACTACGTCGAACGCCGAAGATTTAACCTAGACTTTAGACACTTAGGTAGAATTCTCGCGACACACGTTGCATTTCCTGCGCTGCGGCTATCTTTCTGCACAAATGCTCGTTGCTCACCACTAAATCGTATGTTTCTCCTCGATAGGTGTACAAAAACAACGAGCTGTTCTATTACATCGACGGTTATGACGTCCAGAAATCAAATTGGATGCGTTACGTAAACCCGGCTTATTCGTCCGAATCGCAGAACCTAATAGCATGCCAGTATAAGGTGAGTCAAATTGATAGAATGCCATCTGTGCCACTGTGTGTGGTAGTAGTAGCATAGTTTCGACATTCATTTCGACTGCCCTTGTTTTTTTCTTTTTTCCTTTCGCAGATGAACATTTATTTTTACACAATCAAGCCGATACTACCGAATCAAGAGCTTCTGGTGTGGTATTGCCGAGAGTTCGCAGAAAGGCTCAATTACCCATTAACGGGTGAACTGATGCTTCAGAGAATACGTAAGCGCACGTTTCGTTCGGCGTTGGCTGCGCAATGACGAACAGGCATTTCACGGAAGTTTCATTGTTTCACAGGACAACAAGTACAACAATCTACGTTACCAACGGAAATTCCACCCACGGTGGACGTGGTGTCGCCGCTAAAGGACTCGTCGATTTACGAGAGACGCTCGCAAATGACCCCGACGGACGGTTCCGTTAGATCGGACGAAGGCTATCATTCGAATGGTTATCACGACGAGATCCTCACGCCCCCGGAAGAGAGCAGCGAATCGGACTCGGAGAACAATTACGTGCTGGATTTCAGCAAGAACGCGAAAACGTCGGTATGCAACAACGAGGTGCTGAAACAGGACAATGCAGTGGCGAAGAACGAGTACAGGAAGGTTAAGATCAAGATCACCAAGACCTACGGGAACTTTCAGGCGTCGAAGAGCCTGGACGGCAACGGGAAGGACAAAGATCAGGAATTGCCGAGCAGGGCGGTGACCCCGGTGGAACTACAGAAACCGTTGTCACCTATAGTTCTTCAGAAGAACACGGTCCTGACGACGGTAACCGAAGACGAGATCCCAGAGAAGAACCCGAAACCGTTCTACGAGTCCGAGGTGAAGGGTGCTTTACCAGTTGCCGGCAGGCCAGCCTACCTCACCAGCCCGAGCAGCTCCATCCTCGAGAATATCCTTCTTCGTAGCAGCACCGATAACAACAACAACAACAACAACAGCCACAACCATCATCACAACGGCACGCAGCAACACCATCAACATCATCAGATCCACCATCAGACGCACGTCGACTCGGTCACGCCACCGCCATCCAGCCCAACGGAGATGGCGTACTCTTATAAAAAGTCACACCGCTACGGCAACATTCTGCCCTGCAGTCCCGATTCCAGCTCGAATTTGCCCATGCAGGCGGACACCTGCGTGAACTCCACCACCAGCTGTAACAGCGCCCTGCCAATGCAAAGCCCTACGAGTAACCTGCATTCGAGCACGGGAAACCTTCACTCGAGTACGGGCTCCAATCTACACTCCAGCACTACCGGATCCAACAACATTCTACAGTCACATCCAGGGAACATCCATTCGTCCAGCAATTCGAACAATCATCACTCCAGTGCGAACGTCTTGTCGTCTAGCACGATACTGACATCTACGAGCAATCTTCATTCCTCGACGACGTCCAGTAACTGTATGCCCAAGAGGAAGGCCAAGAGCCCGTCGCCGTCTGCGAATCCCGCGGGTACATCCACCACCCCAACGATCCTCTACTCCAACTCTGGTGGATGTCAAATAGAATCGAGTCCAGTGTATCCTAGCTCGGCGGCAAACAGCAATCAGAGCGTTTCACCCATTTCACCTATTCAATCGCCTTCGTCCTATCCATACGGCATTTATCATCAGAACGGTTCGCTGCATCACAACGTGGCGCCGTTATCGATCAACTGCACCGCCTACTCGCCGACGCCTAGCGGGAACGTAGTCTACGAGCGAGCCGACGGAAGAAGGCTGGAGACCGCCACGAGCAACCACCAATTGCCCACTTCGTCGACCATGCAGATCGACAGTAACCAAACGTTAATAGCCGGCACGCACAATCTTCACCTGGGCCATCATCCGGGCCTTACCATTCACGCCAACTCGTCGTCACTGAACCGATACTCGCCCGCGAGCTCTTTGTCCCCGGACGATCACGGTTGTTCGCAGAGCGGTTCGCTCAGTCCGAACTCGCAAGGATCTAGGGGTTACAGGTCGCTGCCCTACCCATTGAAGAAAAAGGACGGGAAAATGCATTACGAGTGCAACGTCTGCTGCAAAACATTCGGCCAGCTGTCGAATCTCAAGGTACACCTGAGGACTCATTCCGGCGAGAGGCCGTTCAAGTGTAACGTTTGCACCAAGAGTTTCACTCAGCTGGCCCATTTGCAGAAACATCATCTCGTGCATACAGGTAAGTTGTATACCAATATTTCTCCGTGTAATTTGAAAAGAAATTTTTAATTGTGAGAGAGAGGGAGAGAGGGGGGGGGAGGGTGAGAGAGAGAACTAGTTACACATCACAATTATCACAAGTTAAACATCACAATTATCACAGGCGAAAAACCACATCAATGCGAAATCTGTAAGAAGAGGTTCAGCTCGACCTCAAACCTGAAGACCCATCTGAGACTGCACTCCGGACAAAAGCCGTACGCCTGTGACCTGTGTCCCGCGAAATTCACTCAGTTTGTTCACCTCAAGTTGCACAAGAGGTTACACACGAACGAGAGGCCCTACACCTGTCAAGGTTGCGACAAAAAGTACATTAGCGCGAGCGGTCTTAGGACTCATTGGAAGACAACCAGTTGCAGACCAAATAATATCGAGGACGAACTTGCCCTTGCCGCGGCCGTGGGTTCGCCGACGTATTACGAATACGGCCCGGACATGAACGTCGGTAAGTACGATCGAGAAACTGTAACTCCGCGACAGTTTTCACGCGGCGTCAAGTACGTTGCAAAGAGAAAATACAAAATAGAAGAAATAACTTTCGGTTAAGAATTGCACCATTGAAAGGNTTTTTTTTTTTTTTTTTTTTTTAACGAGAGTCGCACGTCAATTGCAGGAAATATGCCGAAGGAATGCGAGCTGGAGCACATCGACAATTACGAGAGGCATGGCGCCACGCACGGACCACACTCGACGTCTCTCCACAACCTGGAGAATTCCGTAGGGCGGCCAAGCGTCATAGAGACCTCCCAGCCTCACATAATCGAGTGCACCTAAAAATGGGGGTATGAGCCCTTTCGCTCAAACGCAAAATCCAGCCGTGGAATAGTAAACGAGTTGCTCGCGACAGACGGAAACGATGTTGACCTCGTGAGATGGTCATAGTGAGAACGATAACGCTCGTGCTTCGTACTTCCCTTCGACAGCGGGGTCGCAGGAACGGATGGGATTTTCGAATCGTGCTTTCCTTCATTTCATTCGTTGTTTAGCAGCGTGTAAGAAGAATGTATAATAAGTGAGACAGAGACGGTCGGGAACGGGGGAGAAAAGAAAATCACGATCGAGGAAAACGATCGAATGAGATTACAAAGGGCAACAAGTAATTCGAGATTATTAAACGTTGTTGCTTGGTTATTGTTAACGCGAAGGAATTCAAAGCTTTTAGTAGATGTACTTCTTAAAGGCTGGTTACTTTTTACGTACCGTTAATCGTAACACGGACTAGTTCGATTTCTCTGACAGAGGCTGGACAGAATCGACGTGATTCCAGCTACGAGCATACAAAGTTCCTTCCTTGTAAATACTCGTTTCTATATTTTTTCTATGGTAGCGCCACCAACGAAAACGAATCTAAAGCGTGAAACAAATGAACAAGAGGGACGAAATTGAACGAATAGGATTAAAAAATTATGTCTCGAGTCGTCACGCACGCTGCTCATTTTTCCGGATAGAATCGAGAGAGAAAGCGAGAGTACCAAAGTCGTTCGAGCTTCTCGATTATCCTTCCACGGTCTATCCTAAAACGATGCTTAGAAAAGGTACCGTACTAACGCGGTACACCGTGCCGTTACTTTTCTATACTTTTTCTATACACGAAAATCGCTATGGAAAGAGAATACTTCCGCAAATACTTCCAACGTTTCGGCTAAGCGACAAATTCTCTATTCTACCAAACTGCAATTTCTTTTTTTTTTTAATCCTGAAAACGCAACGCGCGTTTCACGCGCCAAGAACGTAGTTTATACTCTTTTTTATTATGAAACGTAAAAACGCTATAACTTTGAATACTTAGGACGATCGAAGCGCGTTTGAATCAAATTTTTCCCAATATTTCTCGTGTTCGATGAAGCCACGAGAAACCTAGATTTAGAACGCATTTGCAACCAAAAAAAAAAAAAAAGAAGAAAAAAAAAAGAAAAAAAAAGAGAGAGAAGAACGAGTAACTGTATCTCCTTCCTCGTCGCGATATCACGGTACCATTTTCTACGCGTTCGAGCTTAGGCGGTTGAAAGTGAAAGATGACGGATTTTGTCGGCATCCGTCAGCACATTCGCGGGAAAAGAAGAAGCGCGCGATGAACAAAAGCGATAGAACAACGCGATAATCGAACAACCAGTGACGACACGACTGCAACTATACGAGACCTGTACCTGTATATACTAACATTACTATTAATTATTCGATAATTTAAAAAGGTAATATAATATAAGGAGCTCTAATTTATGAATACCTTTATATATGTATATTTAAAAATCGTCGTCGGTTGGCGAGAAGCACGGTAGGCTGCGCTCCACGATAATAATTTTAATAGGAGGGAACCTTTTCAAAAATTAGATAATTTTATTACACGCGTACTGTAATAACATTGAAACACGAAAAAAAAAAGCTTTCGGTGATCGAGTATCTATATCTATATTTATACACATTCATATAAATAACATATACATATATATAAATATATATATATATATTTTTTAGGCATCCTTTTGTCGTGGAATTTTCGAAACGGAAAGCATAGTCTCTCAGTCCACGTAAACAAATCTTTTTCTTCGTTTTTTCCTATTTTCTTTCTCTTTTTTCTTTTTTTTTCTTCTTCTTCTTCTTTTCACGACGCTATTCTTCTCGTTTCGATCAATCGATTTTTCGAACTGTACAATTTCTTTTCTACCGCTGATCGTAAACGCCGATGCGATAAGACGAATCGTCGAAGTTTTAATCATCATCGCACGGTTGCTCGTGAGATGCTGAAAAAAAACCGTCTTATCGCGATCGCGCACAAAACTTGTTTGCCCGTCGTGATACAACGCGATTGAGAAAGCTGATTAATTTTCGTGTTGTTGAAAGCATACGGAGAATCGGTACGGAGAAACATGCGCGCTGGAAACGCAGTATTCAGAAGAAAAGGCATTAATTCGTTAAGTTTACTTCGAGGAAAGCCGTCGACTCGCAATGTCCGGTGTACGAAATACTTCTTTTATTCGTCGTCGGGGCGAAGGCTCGGGCGTGATTTTCATTGGGAACAAGTCGAAAGCGCACATTAACACGGGAACATCGGGTCGAGAAATTCGCAGGAATCGCATAATCNCAAAAAAAAAAAAAAAAAAAAAAGAAAAAAAAACACGGCTGCGTCTCGTGGGTAATTTTCGTGTAATAATTACAAGATCCACCCGAGCCTTTCCTCGAATCCTTCGGTTCGCGCTTCGATTTAATGTAAACGTTTAGCACGTAAAGAATTGTATCTTTCTAGATGTACGTAAAAGTTACTCGGATTACTCGGAAATCTGTAACACCGTTTTAGAGAACGTTGTTCGTAATTGGCAAAGATAAGTCTTTTTTTTCTTTCTTTTTTTCTTTTTTTGTCTATCGAGAACGAGAAAGCAAATAATATTAATAATAATCAATAATCAGTAATCAATAATAATAGTAATAATAATACTGATCACCAAGTCGATCGTTCGAGAAAGTTCGTTCATTGTCGAACGATCGGCCGAAAGAAATTTGCCGATGAAGGAACTCGAACGTATTAATCAAAACCCGGTGAGAGTGACCACGCAACGTGAACCCCTCTTCTTTCCCCTTTCTTTCTTTCTTTCTTTATTTCGTTTTACAGAAAAATTTCGTCACTCGTACTTCCATTAACATTTTAAGTGCCGAATCGTCGACAGTCGAAATCAGTGAGAAAGCGCANAAAAAAGAAAAAGAAAAAGTCGCGGTCGGTTGGTGATTCACGCGCCTCCGGAATATCCCCGGAGTTTTGAGGTACCAACCAAAAAAAAAAAAAGAAAAGAAAATACGAGGTGACGCTGGAATCGCCGATCGATAGCAACAGCACATTACGTATCGCAGACTGATATACGCACGATTATCAATCGTTTATAAAAAAGAAAAAAGAAAAAAAAGAACATTCTAAAGAAGGTGTCGTGCATCGCGATACGGCTCCAAGGGCGAGAGATTCTGGTTAAAACGGAAGGATAAGAGAAACATTTGGACAATTGAAAACATTCCAAACATTCCTTTTTCTTGATGCTTCAGTTTCGGAGATTGAAATTCGCTCGATTAACCCGCGAACGGTTAACCTAACAGAAATCCAAAGGTTTCGCGTCCACGAAATTGCGATCTATTCATCGTCTATCCGTTTTTTAGCTTGGAACGTGACAAGTTCTATGGTTCCTGCAAATATCATGGTGCTCGTCGTAAGATTTTTGGAACTGATCGTTTGGTTCGTTTCTCCCGTTTCGCTATCCCTTTTTGTCTGAAAGCTCCTCTTGAACTCGTAGAGACTCTTTCGGATAACGATACTTCGATGCGTCGTAAATTTAAGGCAGCTTTAAGGTTAATTTCATTTCGGCGAATCTCTCCGTACACACGTCATCCCGGGGGGGAAGACAAAGAACGAGAAAAGAAAAGCGGAAAGAAGAAGAAAAAAAAGAAAGAAAGAAAAGGGAAGGGAAAAACGATGGAAGAAAACGGTACGATTCGCAAGGCCTTTACGCTGATTTCTGCAAACATGTTAACAGGCAATGTGGAATACTCGGGCATTCTACCGAATGCCTAAGGCCGAATGGAAATTCTCTGAGACACAATGTGTATAGCGATCTATCGGTTAATCAAGGCACGCGCAGGACGCTGACAACTACACTTTGATAGCGTCAAAATCGTAGGAGAAACACACAGGACTGATCGATTCTACGATGTTGACATTCGATAATAAATTTAGGCCTGCATGTCTTCTATGCCGCGAAAACGACACTGGGAACGACGACCAACCTACATACAGATAGGAACATTCTACATTCGTTCGACACGACGTTTACTCATTCCATGCTCATCAAACATAGCCGATATATACATTCCGATCGTTAATTTCAATACTTTTGCGAACGCGTTACTCTCCGTTAATAACGCTGTTTATCAGAAAGAAATCAGAATTACTAACGTAATGGCGCTATCCTGCGATCATACTGGTTATGATTGTACGAAATCCTAAAAAGACAGCCAGACATAATCCAACTCCATCGATCGTAAAGAGTATCGATTACCGAGTCGATCAACGTCAGGTATATTTTTTTACATGCTCGATATACGTGTAACGTCGAAATTCGGCAGACGGTTTCCAGTGACGTTTTGACGATTATCATTCCGTACATTGCCTCGATTTCCTACCTTGCCTGCATTAAACGCACTATTATAAGTAACGAGGTGAAACGATGAAAGAGAAAGAAAGGGAAACAGAGTGAAAGAATAACGAACGAATGGACGAATGGACGGACGGACGGACGAACGAACGAACGAACGAACGAATGAGCGAAAGACAGGGAGAGAATGAAAGAGCGAAAGTGAAAGAGAAATAAAACCTAGGGTAATAAGATTTAAAATGCGAAAAGAAAAAAAAGAAATAAAGACAGAAAACGAAAAAAACGGTGTAGAGAATGGAGAAAGAAATTAAGAAGATCGTGTAAATACGCTGAAAGTAGATAAACGAAGGAATCAAGCGACTAACCGCCTCGATACAACAGACAAGCAATATTTAGTTCTTACCATCTCGTAATAATTAAACGATAACTCCAACTGTACTGTACACACGTGTACACACTCGTACGTATTTAAACGACTATAAATTAAATGTTAATTATCCTTACACTTCGTATATAGTAAATTGTTACGCATTTATTATCATTACAATTATTGAATAGGTAATGCTCAATTAGCATTTGTTTCTTAAAATAAAGAATAAATATATGGCTGTTGGATATTTATATGCACATATCACTACCTATCATTCACNCCCCCCCCCCCCTCTCTCTCTCTCTCTCTCTCTCTCTCTCTCTCTCTCCGATTTTTAAGTTCTAGTTTCAGTCATTCGCTTTTACCCCTCCTTAAAATTAAAAGTCGTTCATCGTTTTCCGTCAGTCTGAACTATCGTGTGAAACAACGATCGAACAAAAAGACGGATCCTTCGAACAGGAAGGAAATCCAAGGATATGTTTCAACTTATAAGGCGAGGTATATCGTTTTTAACCTTTTATTGTAAATTGATCTACAATCACCATATTCTGGTGCATTGTCGTTACATCTTCATCGTTATAGATAGGAAAATGTTACAGCAGCACTATTGCTCAATTATAGTGTGTGTATGTGTGTATGTGTCTGCATATAACTCTATTCATTTCTCGCAAGTTATCAACTTCGATCGTTTAAGTTTAAAAATCTCTTGGACCAAATGCCTCTCCGATTTATTATTGTACAATTCGATAGAGTATATCATATAAACAAATATGTCGCGGCATTGAAATCGCAGGAAATCGCGTACGCGGGATGGTCGTGAAATGGAACAGAAGAAGGGAAGAAGCTACCTAACTTACGAATAACTTTTTTTTCTTTTGCACATCATTATCATCATTATCCCCCATTAGAAGAACGTGTAAAACTTTCCGTGTACACGTCGAAGATAATATATATATATATATATATATATATATCCCTATATTAATTAGAAAAATAATACAAATTTTGCCTTGTTAATGGAAACAATTAGCTATATGTAATATACTACATTTATGCGGGTATGGACATTCGAGTATGTTGTCACGGCTAACCAAGTCCCTGAAAACAATTTTAAAATTTCTTTCATCTCGCAGAAAAATTACACGTCCTTTGTCTAGAACATTGTTTAAAACACACGCCGAAAAAATAATTTTTTTTAATTATTTCGTGCTATCTTACACAACTGCGAAGAGTACAAGCACAAGTTATCGGCGGTGCTGTAAATTTCGTATCCAAAACATTTAAGCAACGATAACGCACAAAAAAAGAAAAAAAAAAAAAGAAATGAAAAAGAA
>NIPQ01089496.1:0-12903 GCA_002806875.1 Lepidotrigona ventralis hoosana | reverse complement strand
TTGGAATTTTCAACGGGGCGTCGGAAATTAATTTAACTCGGCGATGCGACAAGGGGATGAAACGCTGATCGAGGGCGAACGGTTTGTAAACCGTAATCGAATTTAAAGCGCGGATAACGAGAGAGAGAGTAAAACCGGCACCTGGCGTAATATTCTTACGCGTTTATTTTCGAGGTCGACCACTGTTTTTTGACGCGTGTCCCACTGCGTGCCGCGGACAAAAAGTTTAATCGCGGTGAAAAGAAAGAAAAGGGCTAGGTTTCTCGGGGGAACTGAATTAGTCGGTCGGGGGGAAAGGAATGGTACCGGACAAAACTACCGGGATAAAGAGACGAGCTGTATGTCGGGGATGGAATCTAGGCAAGGAAGAAGGCAACGTTACAGTCAGAGATTCAGGACACATTCGCGAGGGCTGGATGGCGGTTAACGATTTTATGGAAACCCGTCTAATGGGATTATCGGATTACTTTCGCGTCGGTACCGGTGCTCCACCGCAGTTTATTATTCCCACACGGTGGATTATACGCTCATTCTTGAATCTTCTTCGTTCTATAAAGCCGCCGACCTGGTAGCGGCGTGTCTTTCGCGCGGAATGTCGGGCATATTCGCAGACATTTGCCGCCATGCGAAACGGTCGCTGCGGTTGAAGCTCGCGAGAGAAATTAGCACAGACTTCGGACAGGTTTCGCGCCATAATCCACCGAGGAACCTAGTTTGGTAGGCGATGGCTTATCCGAAACATCCAAACACAAGTTTACCGAAGCACCGTGACTTTCCCGCGATTTTCCATCATTTCTTCGCGACAGTCGTTTTCGCACGAGACGATTTTGATTAACGGCGAGTTAACGAACTGCTCGACATGCAATCTCGAGCGTGTCTCTTTTGTACGGTCGGCATTCAATTCGGCAGAGTTCTAGCCCCTCTTATCGTTTGTTAGAGCAATAGGCGAACCTTAATGATACCGCGTGACGCATCCGGGCCGATTCGAAACCGTCGTTGAAAGATTAGAAAAGCATCGCGTGCCATATGGGGATGGAGCGTGCAACCCTACTCGAAGCTTCTCTCCGCGTACGCTCCAGCGAACCGAGGACGTTTTCAATCAAGGGACAATCATCCCTCGACGAGCAATCGAACCTTTTTATCGAATCATCGCCGGCCCGTCGTTTCCCTCCTTCAAACGAAACGTCAGCGGCCGATCATCGAACAACGACGAGAATATACTTTTTCGCGGCGAGGGTACATATGGAGCAATATGAGAGCAGCTGTGTATGTGTGTGTATGTGTATGTGTATGTGTGCGTGCGTGCGTGCGTGCGTGTGCGTTGTTCGCGAGAAACAGAGTGGGAGAGAAAGAGATCGAGAGCAAGAGAATGGGAGAGCGAAAACCGATTGAACTGTAAAGGATACACAAAAGTCCGAGGATACACAGAGGAATACCTAGACGAAGGAGGCAATATTTTATAATACAGACAAGAGCATCTCTGCCTGAGAATCTCCAATACTTTGTTACTTTAATTTTCAATAAATAATGATTATCGGTGTTACAACAACGTCAGCGTACACAATCAATCCTTTGAATTCCTCACGTGACAAACAACACGCGCGCAATCCAGTCTGTTACCTTCGGCAAAAATTTCCTTTCTATCGTTCTTCGTCGAAAGTGTTCGCCCTCGTGCGAAGAAGCTGCGATCGAGCACAACCAACGCTGGAGGCCATTTATTATGTACGTTTGCGCACACCTTATAAGAATACGCATGTATATATGAGATATGCATATATATATGTATGCGTGTATGTGTATGTGATCATATATCGTAATTTTTGGTTTCGTGGGAAGTGCCGGGTGCGCGACGCCGTTGCGCGTTTAGCGGACGATGGAACCGCGGGGCAATGACGAGACGAAAAAGAAAAATATGTATCCCGATTCGATTTTAAATTAGAAGATTGATCCTTGCTTGATCGACGACCCGGGGACGGTAGGTGCATCACCGACGTTTCAAACGTCTCGAGTTTGCATTTAAATTCAACGGTCAAAGATTCGTTTGAATTTTCCTTTTTTCTTTTTTTTTTTTTTTTAGACCAGAAATTGCTGAACCTTGTGAATCTTCTCGATCAATCGGATGAAAAATTATAGTACACGCGTGACGTAGTTTACAGACGAAACGAGCGAGTCGCGCGATCATTCTAGCGGAATGTGATTCATGAACCGTTCATTTCTTCGCACCAGGTCACGGTCAACAGCCAATGAAAAAGATGCTTCACCTTATTTAGCGGGGCCAAGCGATCGAGGACGTAACGTCGTCGGTGGTTTCGCGCCCGCCGTCGAGCGAATGATTTTCCAACATATCGCGTAAAAGTAACACAGCTTCCAAAAGAAAAAAAAAATACGTCGCTGGAACGGTTAATAGAATGTCGATTCTCTGGGTGACACGTGTCGGGTATGATCGAGGATAAAAGCTGCCAGCAGAACGGACGAACCGAATCGATAAAGCGACAGCAGCAGTTCGCGAACGTTCACATATACAATCAGCGTTTCTGTTATTTGTTTATTACGATTTTCTCCCACGCCGAAACTACCAACTTCCGTACGCGTTGTCGACTTGACGTAACATACGTACGTGTGGCATACGTCCAACGCAAAGCAAAAAGTTACGTAAATTCAAACTCGACTGTCTGTTTATCGTTAACCCCACTAATGTGACTAGTTTCGGCGTAACATACAAACGTGATTTAACAAAATCGGAAATGATCTTGGCGTGCCTTGTTGAACGTGTCGACACTGAAACTGTCGATATTATCGCAGCACTTTGGTCGACTCGAGATCGTTTGATCGGCCAGAGTTAAGAAGATTGACCGGTGGCGCCTCGCGAGCCATTTTTCATCCGATTGGCCATTGTTCGAGTTGCATCGCGAATTTCGTACTTATCGCAGTTTCGCTCGCGTGGAACGAGCGCAATTCATCGAAGAGCATAAACTATCGATCATTAGCCACAGCGAAGTTTAATCGCGTCGAACGATTCAATTTGACGAGCCGAGCGTAGAATAGACGGGATCGGGGCTGAAGCCGATCGGAATCTAGTTTCGACCACCCTCCTCGATTTCGACTTTCGCAGCGCAGCGTGCGTTGCGAATTGTGCAATCACGTCGAATCAACGAAGCGGCACGGCCCGATGTAATCGAGCACGATCATTAAAGATCGTCACGCGATCCCGCTCGCTCACGTGATAATTTGCGGAACATCCAGTCGCGTGATCGACGTCGAAAGAAAACAGGATGTGGACAAGCGAGAAATCGAAATTCGCGATCGCTGTTGCTGTATATCTAAGCGAGATCTGTTCGTGAAACGTACTCCGATCGTCCCCAGCGTCGTTCCGCAGAAAAAAAAAGTAATTAAGTTAAATAAAATAACCGATAAGGAGGAAGATAAAAAGCGTAAAAAAGAAAAAAAGAGGAAACAGAGTTACTGTAGTCTCTGTTGGATGAATGACGTAAAAGCAATATACCGCGTGAACGAGGCATGCGTGTGCAAAGAATTTTTGAGAAATGTGAACCACGGACAGACGCGAAAAAGAAAAGCGAATGTCAGCAAGAGAGAGAGAGAGAGAGAGAGAGAGAAAGAGAGAATGAAAGAAACATGCTCAGCGAATGATAAGTGTGTAAGCTACCTGTGCCTTGTAACAAACTATGTATGTATATACGTATTATATACACATGGTCACACGAGGAAGAGAAAGAAGAAAGAAGTACATTACATACCACACATGTAACACGTAAACTCTCACGGTAATCTATATATTTAAAAAAAAAAAAAAAAAAAAAACAAAAAAAAAAAAAAAANAAGAAAGAGAAAACAATCGTTGCCGTCTCTTCTGAAACGCAGAGAAAGAAAATTGAGAACCCCTCTCAGAATTTCGTTCAGCGCACGCACGAGTGATCGACAGGACGAAGACAAGTGGAGGTGGATAGAAGTGGAAGAAGTGACGGAAGAAGGGACAAAAAAAGAACCTAACGAATAAAATAAAGAAGAAAAAAAGAGAAAAAAATCGCAAAACAGAGGGGGAAAAAATATGGTGAAATATGTTTGTTGAATTGAATGAAAACACGGGGGAGGGGGGAAAACGATGAAAATAGCAATAATCGAATCTCAGACTGAATTATTAAAATGGAAAAAAAAAGAGAAAAAAAAAAAGAAGACGGAAAAGAATCGAATATTACACCGCAATCATTGTTGTCNAATTTATATTGCACTTATAGTAACGTAGAGATGCGAATGTGCGAGAATGAAGAAGAAAAAAAGAACAAACGGAAGAAATGGAAACGGACTTTTGTTTCTGCGCGTCTACTGCGTGTGTTCTTTCCGTAACTCGTTGTGTATAACGCGTACGTGCGAATGAGTTCGATCGAGAACTTTGTCTATAACAGTGAAATTATAGATCGTTGTATTTTATTGTAAAAAAAAAAGAAGGGGGAAAAAAAACACAAAGGAGGAAGATTTCTTCTTCTACCACAGACTCGACATTTTTCTAGAGAAATTATGTGACTCGCGAATGACACGTTTTTTTAAACGATTTGATTACTTATCGATATATAAAATGTGCGTGAACCTGTCGGTTATACGATATCAAATAAATACGAACGAAAAACACGTGTTGGATAAGGAGAATATAAGCGTGAAACAAAAGGAAAAAAAAAACAAAAAAATCACGATAATTCTAAATAATGATAACGTGACGATAAGTGATTGTACATTAAATAAGCTAGAATGCTATTTGTTTACTAAAAATAATGATAGTTAGCGTTGCGTGAGAATACAATAGAGAATGTGGGCATGTGCGTGTATGAATATGGAAATAACAGGCGCGCGTTTGAAGAAAGATAGGAAAAGAGTGAGTGTGTATGTAAGAGAGAGAGAGAGAGAGAGAGAGAACAGATGAGCAAAACGGGATAAGACTAATTAACAAGAAATAGAAAAAGCTATTAAATGTGTGTAATATGTATACGCGCACATATGCACCGTGATGATGTATGTACGCGTATAATATTTTGGCGACTATCAATGACGATTATCATTGTACCTTTTATTGCGATTATTCATTTTTAAATATTCGGTTTTATTGTTTTATTATTATATCGTCGAAAAAGAAAAGAAAAAGCAGATAAAAGCATTGTACAAACAATTGGCGAAACCCGAAATTAGTTCTATCGTACCGTGCGCGTAGTGTGTTGCATATGCCAAATAAAAGAAAAGAGAACAAGCGTGTTTTTTTAATTCGAGCATAACAACGGCGATATTCATTTTAGTAAAATCCGCGAAGATGAAAGTGAAAGAATGCCCGTGTTTCGTTGTGTATGCGTGCGTGCGTGCGTGCGTGCGTGCGTGCATGCGTGCGTGAATGAATGAAAGTAAGAGAGAGAAGGAGAGTGAGAACGGCGAAGAAACGCGCGGGGAATCGTCTCAGTTTTAATGAGACGCGTTCGAAGGAGAATCGGGCGGGCTTTAAAAAAAAAAAAAAAAAAAAAAAAAAANGTGCTGTGCTGTGATTTTTATAAAAAATAAAAAGAAAAAAACAGAGAAGAACGACACGCGAATCATAGTAAAGGGGAAAGCCGAAGATCTTGACGAATTTTTATGAAAATATACAGATAGCCTAAGTACCTGGACCTGCCCTGCGCTCTCCACAAACTTAAATTCGAGTAGAGGATATTAAAGAAAAGAAAGAAAGAAAGGAAAAAAAAAAAAACAAAAAATGATTAAATGGAAAAAAAGTGAGAAAAAGAAAAAGGAAAAAAAATTAAGCGAGAACAAAAGAGGAATGGAAAATCAACTTGTATGGATTGTATAGGCTGTAAAGTGTATTTGCTTTTAAACGAAAATTTAATATAGATTGTTAATCGCTAATTACGCGAAGAAAAAGGAGCTGTCTCCAATGGTCGGACATGTAGACGTTAGCAAATTCCTCGTATAGACACGTTTCTTGCGTTGTCCGTTCGAATCATGCTCGTGAGAAACCCCCATTTTACAGGCAATAAATTTACCACGTATTACGATCAACGATTATATATTTTACGTCTAAACTTTTCTCCTGTTTTGGTTCAAACCGGCTCCTTCCTACGTTCAATTATCGTTTCGATTTCCCGCATCAGGATCGATTTATCGCTCCGATTTATGCCGACTTGTTATAATACTTCCTCTCAACGTAAACGAGATAAAAAGAAAAAGAAAAAAAAAAAACGTCATAATTAACAATTGGAGACAATCTCCGACTAAGGATATATTCTAGCGAGTACTACGTATTTGCCACGATGTTGCATAATCCATTGCGAAAATCCTCAAACGAATAAATTAAATGACAACATAAGATGGACTGAAATATTAACGTAACGTAATAAACAAGGACCCGTATTCTTGTCTCCATTTTTTTAGAATGATAAAAATAGTGAGTCGTTACGCTTTATATATTATACACTTCGAATATATGAATATACGAGTAACATTACGTACAGAAGCAAATACAAGAAAAAAAAAAAAAAACGCAGGCATCTTGTCGTTAAATTGTAAGATATTGTGTTCAAACTCCAGAATGTAATCTGACCCCTTCCTCAGACTACTATATATTAATTATATTGTGCACTATGCTCCAACTTGTCCATACGAATAAATATATTGAAAAATCTTACTATTATACAGTATCCTCGATCGGTACACTGTCGTCCTTTTAATGAGTTCGCGTCTTTTCAAAGTTCCTCCCTTCTCACATTGACACGAATAATTTCTCACATGACTTTCTTTCTTCGTTCTTTCTTATGTTTTATCGCATCAACGATAGTTGTTATATATTTCCTTGTCAAACGATATTTTTACAATTTTTATCTATTTTTACATACATAATATATCCAAACACGCTGCTAGACGAAATTCACTTCATTTGAGAACCCCTGTGTGGACTAGCGAGCGAGAATGTACATTCGTGACACGATAGTCATTCTTAATCGTACAATACAGAGGTAATTGTTACATTTCTGTCGATATATGTTCTTTGTACAGATACGTTACTCTTATTTTCATAACATCTACAAGAAAAAAAAAAAAATATGATAAATAATTGCAATGTACTTCTAACGACACAAGGTTATATTTCATAACCTAAACATTTCGTTTGATATGCTGATGGCACGAGTTTCGAATCACGTCGAAGTACTACCGGTACCGCAACACTGACTGGATTATATAATTAATATATTGGACAATTTTTGAAACATTACTTTCATACAATGGATGAAATAGAATATAAATTAGAATCGACGAATCCTGTATTAATATCACACGTGAGTTGCTCGTTTCTTCTGCAACTGTTATTTATCACATGGTATATTCAACTTCAATGTATCTCTCTACGCAGGCAACGTCTAAACTCTTTGAATCTATTAAGAAAAAGAAGTGCGAGCAACAAATGGATCATATTTCCAAGGTAAAATACGTTCGATTATCATACTTCGCTTTTAATTTTCTGATTTACTAATTCGTTCATCGATTTAAGCAGATACCCGAGTTTAAGTTATTACTAACAAAAAAGGATAGTACGAATGTCACGCTTAGTATATCCGCCTGTCAAGCCTTAATTGCTCTGGTTGAAAATGGATTATGGAACATTAACGAGGCATTATCTACATTTATTTCGAGTATCTCTTCTATAAAGTATAGAAATTCATTTATTTTATGAGAAACATTCCTTTTTAATATTGTTCTACAACATGGCACATATTTTAGAAATTATATGGTTGCTACAACAACCATAAGTCATTTGTTAATATTAGATTTAAAACGCAGTACAGAAAATGAAACTATATATCCATTTACGTTACATACACCACAACACCCTTTTATCATCATTTTAAATCAAAACAAAGATAGTTGGCAGACTATATTAAGTCAAATGACATTTATTCTGAATCATCAAGATACCCAGTATGTATAGAAATATACTTGTATACAAATATTATACATATGTATTTAGACATGTGTATGCATTTATAGTTGTGTATATATTTTCTTCATATTTTAGGATTAAAAACAATGGCATAAAAATGTTACGACCAGTATTTTTGTATATTTTGTGCAATCCTTCGTCAAATTCATTGGATTGCTGTATGCAACAAGTTTGGCAACTGTTAATTAAATCGAAGCATGATTCACATGTGCAGACTGAAATTTTATTTTGGTTGTGTACAGTGGAATATCATTCTTGCATAAATACAAACTATAGAATCTTAGAGCTTGCAGAAAAAGCTTCTTTAGAAAAAAATAGGGAATATTGTACAGCTTTATTACCGATAATTATGTCTTTGACTATACAATTATTGAAACAAGGTTCTGATCCAGAACCAAATTTTCATGTTATATTTCTCATCATAGATCACTGTGATAATTATATAGGAAATCTCATGTTAACGTTAATAGCAGAAGTAATTACTTTATGTCCAGCTATTTATTTGCATAGTACTTTGCAAATATGTAAGTATTTTTCAATTTGATTTTTACCGGTTTTTCTAAATATGCATGTTTGTTATAATAAATAAATAAATTTAGATTATTATATTACAGGTGTGAGAATAATAAAGAAAATGTCTTACGACGATATATTTTTTAATACTTTGATAGCGACTATTGTGAAATGGATTGCATATCCGTCTGTATTATGTTCCACGGCACTAGACATGGCGAGAGAGTTAGCTAACCAGATGTTTGTAAAAACAAGATTAACGTGCGATGACGAGATAATATTCTCAAATAAACTCTTTACAGTTTTTTTCCATTCCGATCCATACATTCAATTTTATACGGAGTTAGTGCATTGCTTGAGTATCTGGAATCAGAATGATATATTATCATGGTTGAACAATATGTCACGCGCACCGATTTACATAAAAGACAAATGTAAACTATTGATATCTGGTCTTCTTTTACAGTCAAACGATCCATTGATAGTCAAACTATGTTGTAACATTCTCGTTAATGTTAGCAAAGAAACAAAAAATTTCGGATCACATGTACTCTCATTGATATTGCACAAATTAACTAAATGTAAAAGCAGTACAGAATCTAAATGTTTGTTGCTAGTTATACCGGAGCTTATGATTGCGAAGGAGAATGTACCGATTGTTAATCATACTTTGAACGGATTATTAAACGGTGATAAGCAACTGAAATATTTTATGATAGAACTATATCTGGAAGCATTGAAAAGAGAACCAAGATGTTACAGATTTCTTTATGCTGCGATAATCAAATTGATGGAAAACGATATCTCCTGGTATTCGGATGCGACTTGTGCAAGAGCCACGAAATATATTTGTGAAAATTATCCTGAACATGGGGAAAAATTAATACCTTTCATATTACAGATACTGAATCGTTCAACGAGCATGAACGGTGGAACCGCAAGCGCGCTCGCGCTTGAATGTATTTCTGCTCTTTGTAAAGCATCTGTAATAGACATTTGCACAACGTGGAAAGTTCTAGCACCGAAAATGGAAAAAGAGAAGCGGCCTGTTGTTTTAAAAAGCTTGTGCAAACTACTCGGTGATGTGGCATTCTACACACCTTCTCAATGCCTTGAAAAACACCACCAAGTCATCGATGATATTGTATCGAGATTATGGAATTATGCAACTTGGAATGATGTAAAAGTAATCAACTCTGCGCTTGAAGCTCTAGCTTCATATCATTTAGAACAATTATCCTTGAAAATACTACCCGTAGAATTTAGATGTAATCTCACATTACCAGCAACGTATGCAAAAACAGCGACCGACGAGATGAAAAAGCCAGAGGATGTGCTTCCATATATACCTAGCATTTGTTGGATTCAAATGCTTCAAAACATAAATAAAATGGCTTTGCCGGCAGCTGGTAATCTTTTAATTTCCTTCATAACAGAAGAAGTAAGCAACTTCCGATCCGGCATTTATATGTGGCCTCAAGGAGAACCGCAGAATTTTAAGTATCTACCAGAAAAAAGCGTAATCAGAGCGGTCGGTGAATATTTGAGGAAATCTAATAAATCCGATTCAAGCAATCATCGTATAATTATGGAATGTTTACGAATATTTGCTCATAAATATCCAAAGCCATTACCCAATATAAATTGGAATTTTCTAAAGAATACTTTTAACCTGTCGGCCGAAGCAAAAAAATATACTCTTTCTATCGCGTGTCATCATGCGACGATATCTTTATCTTCAAAATCTTTTGTAGAAAATTATTTGTCAATGTACAAATCTATAAACAATACAGCAGATTTCGTTTGGGAGGACAATGAACATTCTGTATTATATTTAAATCTTGAAGATTTGTGCCAAGCTGTACAACCAAATATCATTAAACCGTTCTTAGAAACTACGTTAGAACATGTAATTAAAAAAATGAACGTTGATAATGAAAATTCGATACAGTTGTTTCATTGCATCATGACTTCTTACGCTCAGACATTAAGAAATCCAGAAGTATGCCATGCTAATTCTACACTGCTTTCCACTATGTTGGAAGAACTTCTGGACAAAATAGATTTAACATGCGATCGGTTTGGTTCTTTCTTAACAGCAGTTTTGGAATTACCAATTAAGCAATTAGAAAGAATGACATCTCCTGAAGTATGGTGGGAAACAATGCCCAGTAAATTAAAGAATGCAATCGCGATCAGAGCCGAATTGGCTTTAAGGAAATCTAATGCCAAAGCTCCCTTAACATGGTTGAAGGAAATCATCGATGAAACTGTTACTTCTACATCTAGGTAAAATTCTTGATCGTTATTGTAATTTGACTCCTACACTAAACGCACAAGTAAACATGTAATATTTTTCATTAAAGTGTACAATCATATTTTCTCGAAATTATACAAAAAGTACAAACAAATATGCATTTCGAAAGATCAAATTCAAATTGGATTCTGGACCTTATGACACAGGTTCAAGGATTTTTAATGGAATCATCGCAAAATTACAATGATAAAATACAATTCTATTGTAATATTTTATTTGTCTCTATTGTTAGTTTATCTGGCATAGATTCCATGTTAATGAAACAAGATGAAATAATTAAATCACAAAATGTCAGAATAAAATTATTTCCTCAAGCTCTAATGGTTCTTTCCAATAGAGAGAATTGGAAACATGCAATTCCACAGGTATTCGCGATTATTTTTATTTCTTTACAAAATAATCTAACTTAGTGCGAGTAATATTTTAGCAAATTAACATATTTTTGTCCAATGAAAGTCATATAGTTACTCCACAATTAAATATTATGTATTTTTTAGGTAATGGAATGGTTAAATTATATGAGAACAAGTGATATTTCTAATACATATAAGTACACGTTTCATCGAGCATTGATTTGCTTAAGACATAATCCATATTATAAAAATGTATGGACTAAATATTTATCGATTAAAACTGACATCGGTATTTAATCGCAAGTTGTATATATATTGGATAGAAATAATTTCACAAAATGTATTCGTTACTGCAAATTTAAGAAATTATGAAATTAATTACGAAATTAAAAAGAAAAGCATATTTACGAAGTACCATTAAAACAAAAGTTAATGATATATTTCACTTACTTGCAATTCCATGTAATGTGAGGACCAACGATTATGAATAAACATTTCGTCACATATGTTGTATGTGACGATTTTCATAATGCTAAACAGATGTTTCACTATTATCCAGCATCATAACTGTTAACGTATTTGGACGTGATCCAGTCAATGTTTGATCTTCGAGCAGTTTCATTTTGGGTTCCAATATGTTTCGTTTCGTCTCAATGTTTTTCTTTATAGGCGTACGACTTGGACTAGATTTCCTACTACTGGGATATGATTTCAATAAACGAGCTCTATGGAAACATTTGAGAACATTTCATTCATCATACTGTGGTGAGGTATGCTATGATTTCCAAACTTTCACTTTATAATTAAAATGATATATAATCATACTCACGCATCCATTAACTTAAGAAATAAACGGGTATATACTTGATACTCCTCATCTCCAAACTCAGTAGGATCATGTCGTGCATGTTCATATAAATCACAGAATTGATGAATTAATCTTTGGCCACTTCCATTCAATGGTGTTGCCAATACGGCTAGTAAATATGCTCGTAAATTTTCAGATGGATGTCTTTTTAAGCAATTGTCATATTTAGTAATTTCAGCTTCTATAAAAGAAGATCAAAAATCAATTTAAACATATTTTGTTTTGTTGCCATAATAAACATAATTACCCAAGGTCTTAACATCATCTACGGCTTTTAATCTATAATAATGTGGTGGAACCTGCCCTCGCGAAGTTAAAATAAGCCTTGGATCACTAATAAGTTGCGGCTCATATTGAATTCTTGGTATTACTTCTATTCGTCTTTCAATCTCCTTCTTCAATGACTAAACAATTGAAAATGTGCTGTTTTGACATATACACATAATATATATGTGTGCATATAAATGTATTGAAAATATTGAATAATTAGGTAGTATAATTAATATATTTTGTAAAACAGTTTTTATCTTAAAACAAACATTATATTTTGTATATGGATAATATGTATGCTTGAATATGCATGTACATACACATAAATAACTTAACCTCAACTTCATACCTTTCGTGCGTCGTGTCCAATAGGGACATGAGGACCGCGACGTGATCGTAATGTAAATCTCATAATTTGTCGTTTTCCGAATATAAACAACAATAATATTGTTAAAACTCCAACAGCAATGAAAATCACTATAGTTACATTGGAAAGTTCTTCTGTCATATTTGTACCATTCGTATCTATATACAAATTTTAAGCGCTACTATGCGCACGCGTTTTATATTTTGATTACACGTGGACCGATTTTTT
>NIPQ01089495.1:0-14029 GCA_002806875.1 Lepidotrigona ventralis hoosana | reverse complement strand
GAATACTTTTATTATTGTTAGTAAAAACATTAACAATAACCTACACAATAGATTTATACAATAACCTATTGTTATATATTAAAATATTATTCTTCTTTCTATTTGAATGTATTTATGTATTTTAATGCAATAAAATTAGAAAATTCTTGAAAAAATATGTGTCAATTTATTTATAAATCTTCCATTCAAGTACCCTGCACTTTTTACTTTCGATAGATATATGTATGTATTGATATTAATGCACCAATGTTTCTGAAATAAAATTAGAAAATTCTTGAAAAAATATGTGTCAATTTATTTATAAATCTTCCATTCAAGTACCCTGCACTTTTTACTTTCGATAGATATATGTATGTATTGATATTAATGCACCAATGTTTCTGTAATACTGCAAATGAAAAAGATTTCATCTATACGAAAAGATTTAAAAATGAAAGTATTATTGAAATCAACAAAATTGAATAAAATAAAAATAAAAATCATATTTAAATTAAATGCACCAATGTTTCTGTAATACTGCAAATGAAAAAGATTTCATCTATACGAAAAGATTTAAAAATGAAAGTATTATTGAAATCAACAAAATTGAATAAAATAAAAATAAAAATCATATTTAAATTATAATACACCACTATTAAATTGCTTGTCAAAATATATGATATTGAGAACTTAATAACAAATTTTATTATCTTTCTCATATTTTCCTTGAAAGACACGTAACAATGAACTTCTGTCTTCGTAGATAATTATTTCTTATTAATAAAATAATCACGAACATGGAATCTCTATTTTCACAATAATATTACAAATAGATTAATGAAGGATGGCTAATCGACCAGTATTAGTAGCATAAATTAGACCTTGACCAGGTTGAGGTGCCCACCTGATACAATTTATACTTGTATCTCCTCTAATTGAATGATTATTTTGTAGTAAGTCTCTAACTTCTAAGTCCAAGTCTTGGATACATGGTTTGTTGTTTTGGGATTGTTTATGTGTTAGTCTGTAAATAATAGCCATAGTATATTCATTTCCAACACCATTCCTTGCTAGACCTACTAAGAGATGTTTCTGTGTTGGTGAAATCGATACAGAAATCACATTATACACTTGCGTCCAATAAATTTCTTCTCCTAACGTTTCCCATTGTAAACTATAGACTCCTAAAAGTATCAAAATTATAAATATTTAAAAAATTAGATAGATTTCAGAACAATCAAATGCATAATTTATTTCATTTAAAGAAATTTCTCACCTGCAGCTCCTATAAAACACGTTGCTAATAATGTTCCGTCCGAAGAGATATTTATACTAGCATCATTACGAATTTTACACTTGTGTATAACAATATTTTTTTCAGCTATAATATAAGAAGTACTTTGTGAATAATGTACTATGCTTTAAATATAAAGTGTAAAAGGTAATATTTACAGTTTTTGATATCAGGTATTTCCCCTTTAGAGAAGTCCCAGGCTTGTATACGATAATTCCTGACCGAGCTTCCTGAGAAGTTTAACACTACTGCTGAGACATCTTCTAAAAAATTTAATATTTTGTTGTATATAAATTAGTTTATTAGTTATTGTTCTTTGTATAACGAACCAACCCCGTAATCACTATTTCAAAATGCATACACACACACACACACACACACACACACATCATTAAATAACAGATACTCAGATGAACATTTTCTCTGATAAACCAACTTATTTTATTTTTTTAAATACTTTATTTTTTTTAAACTTTTTTAAAAACTTTTTAAAGCTACGGGTTCTATCGACGAGCACTTCTATGAATCAGCTATTTTCATAAAATTCCAATAAAATTTAAAATAACAAATTGCATTGATTTTCAAAGCTATTCTTATTCAAAAATTAGGAAATTATTATTTTGGATTTAGTCAAAATTTAGTCAATATAAATATAAACTGTACTTCATACCTGCAATTGATCAATTTGACTTGGTACATAAAGTTTAATATAAAAAAAGATTCTAATTCAAAACATACATCTTCTAAAAGTAATTATCCCAGTAATTATACCCATCATACTCTTCAAAATCTCTCAACAAAAGTTAAGTGGCATTTAAAGTGTGTTGTCTTGAGGTCTTAAATCATCATTACCTGGCACAGGTGTTTCGTCATCATCACGTGGAAGGCTCGCGTAAAACTCTCTTCTTCTTCTATGCCCACAGCGTTCCCTTGAATTATAGATATATTGTAGCATGGAGCTTTCATCACTATCTGTTGATACACTACCGCGTAAATTCGACTGAGTACTATGTGAAATGATAAATTGATATTACTAATATGTTAAAGATCTAGTAATATGTATTCCATACACACCCGTGTAAATGCTGTGTGAATAATTTCGATTCTCTTATACAATTATTCCCAATGCCTGTGATTAATTTCTTTCCTAAATTGTCAAAAGCTACATATCTAAAACATACAATCTAAGATAATTATGTTTAATTCTAGCAGTTGTACTATAATTTTCCTTATATGGCATTTATTAATTCATACTTTATAATTTATTTCATAGTGTGCAATATATCAAAACTCACCTTACTTTTTCTATGCTGGTCTTAGTAGATATTACTGCAAAAGGTTCAGATTGACTCCAGTCCCAAAAATGTATCTCATTATTTGTTGCTATGACGAGTAATTTTTCAGATGGATGGAAAGCAAGAGAAGCTATAACTGTCTGACTTTCAGTATTCCAAACCTTGCTACCATCCTACTTCCACAAAGTAAGTAAACGATATTTAAAACATTTCGGAGTAAATATTTTGTCTTCAATAGTTAAATAAAAATTACTAACTCTCAAATCCCAAATGCGTACTTGACCACCAAGGCAACCAGAAGCTAATATATGACTAGATGAAGGATGAAATGCTATACACCAAGGAGTACGTGGATGGCCAGAAAGGATTTTGATATTTTTCCTAGTTGCTACATCAGTAATGTAAACACTGTGATTCCCATGTGCCGATGCCATTTTGGTGCTAAAAATTTAATTTAATTTAATTAATTTATAATATAAAATCACTTAACACACTCAATTTCTCACCCGTCTGGGCTGAAAACCATTAAAAATGTTGCTTTAGGGTATCCTGGCAGGTCATATTCCTGAAAGAATATTAAAATAATAAATAATGCGAAGACGAACAATTCTACAAATTAATTAGTTCTATAATCACCAATTCTTTATGCTTTTTCCCAACTAAATTCATTTCAGCTATCAATTCTAATGCACGTGTTTTAGTTTTGTAACAATTATAATACAAAAATCCAAAATCTCTAAGCATCAAGTCTCTTAATATGTTATGAGACTGGCCGCAATGAAACAATTTTGGCCTCTTCTTGACCTGCTCCATTTAGTAGGATATTCTGCAATTAAATTTCCCTTGTGAAATTAACATCTTGTACAAAATGTACAAAGCGTAACAAAAAATCATTCATTGTTCTATATAAAAATATAGAAATTTTTTTCATAAAGTGATAAATATTGGAGTGTGAACAGAGTACCTTTTCCTTTTTAAAATGGAAAGAAAATTAGTAATTTTGAATGAATTTAGATAATAATTAATGTGTATTAAACATAGTATTAAAAAAACAAAAAAAAAAAACGAACGTGTTAAATACTAATTTTTTATTACGTTTATTTTGTCGCAAACATTTCGGAATCGTAAAAGGTATGATAAGATATGAGAAAATATGATAAGATTATGATAAAATTATGAATATCTTTGCCTAAAAAATCTTACATAGAGTTTTGTTTAGAGCATTAATCCGTCGTTAAAACAAACAAAAAATACATATGCACTTGCGTGCACCAAAATAATAATTTTCGACAAATTCATTACAAAGTTTCATTTAAAAATACAAACAGGAATGAGTCAAGTTTCCCAAGGATCTTGGGAATAAAAAAATGCAACGACAGAGCATTACAGAATTCTAGGAAACCGATTGTAAGTGCAACACATAATTTGCATGTTAAACATCGTTATTTAATGCGCGTATGTATCACCTGCACGTATCTACGTTCGCATTAATTATTCAAATGAAAGCATAGCCTGAAAGTACGCTACCTGAAAAATACAGTGGCGTTTTGTAGGATTGCGACCGCGTTACCTGTATTATCCCCACCACCGCTCGAAGTTAACTCGAGCAAAGAACTAACCGCGTTACACGTATCAGACATTCAAGCTTAGCGCCGAAAATACAAAAGGAACAGAGAACAAGCATAGTTTCACATGAATGATTTCGGTGATGCTGCGAACATTTGCGCAATAGGTTATGGATGTTCTTTCACGTGTTTCCACTGATTGCCAATTCATCATGATTGTCAGCGCCAAAGTCAGTTAACCTCTTGGTTAGAGAATTTGGCGCCAAAAGTGGCTGCAAGGTTTTCTTGTAATGCAGAATGTTTCGACAGGTAATATAATTGGTAAAGAGACGCTTTTACGTGAAAAGGCAAATTAAAAATACAGATAAAAATTTATTTTACGTAATATCTCATTTGAAATTTCAAAGTTTCAATTGCGCGCGTACTGAGCCAATTCTTCATCAAGTACACCGGCTTTTTCTGAAAATGAGGCTTTAAGTGTCGGAGAATATTTATTCAATCGTCATTGCAAATATACATTCTGCATATTGAACGATAATTTTTTTTTAACTGGATATCTTGTTTCACGTTTTATAAAATAATTTCTTTATGTAAACTAGATATAGTAAGTATGTTTATTATGATGATTTGATACAGCTAGTGATAAAGTCAGTTAACCTCTTGGTTGAGAATTTGGCGCCAAAAGTGGCTGCAAGGTTTTCTTGTAATGCAGAATGTTTCGACAGGTAATATAATCGCTAAAGAGACAGTTTTACGTAAAAAAGCAAATTAAAGATATATAAAAATGTTTTGACGTGATACTTTGTTTTCGGGAAAAATGAAATTTGAAAATTTACCAATTGCGCGCACACCGGGTCAATTTTTAGTCAAGTAGACCGGTTCCCTTGAAAATGAAGTTTTAAATGAAATTTCAGAAATTTTATTCTCTCGTCTTGTTGCAAATATAAGTACTGCATATTGGAATGAATGATTTTTTTTTTAACTAGGTATTTCATTTCACATTTTGTAAAATAATTTCTATTTACACTTCTTCGTGTAAACTACACTTAGTAAGTATTCATTACGATCACAGTTATCACATTTTTTTAATAAAAAATGAAAATCTCAATGAAAATTGTAGCAAGAAATAAATAAGAATTTGTAAATTGCAATATGTAAAAATTTAACGAAAGAATTTAGAAAAGGAACAAAAACACAAGTATTAAAAATTAAATCGAATAGAATTCAAAATATCAAATGCAATTTATAAAACAACATTTTTTCACCGTTTTTTGTTTATTTATATAACAGTTATTTATTTATTTTCAATTTATAAATTTTGTACACATTTCATTTGCGATATTAAATAAATGTACACTATATGCATTTTTCCCTTAATCTTTATATTGTGCAACAGATGTATTTTCCTTTCACTTAATGATTCAAAATACGTAAATTGCCAGATACTATTTTATTTTCTAAAATTGTGCCTGAAGGAAGGTCGATACGTTCCCCGTGGTTTGCAATAATTATAACAGTTCCCTTTAGAGTTACTCCTTTTCCAAAAGTAACATCACCAGACACTGTAAGATGGTCCAACTCCAGCAGATCTGGTATAGCTGGGAATCTAGTAAGAAATTCTTTAACCTACAAGAAAAATTTTACCTCGATTATCGAAAATATCTTAGGTATAAAAGATTCATGGAAATTATAGAAACAGAATAACAACCTTTGCAAAATGATTATCGCCCAATTTTATAAGAGGTGTTGTAGGGAACATTCGTTGGGGACTCATTACTAATGAACCATTGCGAAGAGTATACAAGTTGCTCATAACAAGCATTAAATCTGATGTCTTTTTGACTGGTAAGAATCTACTGCGTGGAACATTTATACCTATTTACATATTTACATTTATAATACAGTTATAATCATATTGTTGAATTAAATTAAGATAATAATTTAACATTTAATTTCATTAAAGAAATTTGAAAGTTCACACAGAACAAAAAAATTGGTTGCCTCTTACCAATACTTCCTTCAAATGATTTCATAGCAGCTCCAACAGCGGTTTCTAATTGAATGATATTTAAACCATGTTCAAAGGTCTTGTTATTTACAATAATCTCCATATTCAAGGAATTTTCTTCCAGTACCCTTTCAATAGCTAAAAGTGTAAAAAATAAATGTTACAATCACGAATCAGTTACAACTGTGTAATTGAAAAAGAGAAAAAACAAACACGTACCACTTAGTTTTATCCATAAGTTATTTGTATTGAAAAACTTGAACGTTTTTATTGATTTGAAATCATCTACATGATCTTTTGGCACTTGGGCAATTTCGAGTAGGCGTAATTTATCCTCATACTTGATTAATGTTCCACCCTATGAAGATACACACACACACACACACACACACACACACATATATATATATATATCTAAATGTGATTATTTAAAAAGAAGAATTTGAAGAATTCAATTTGTGAAGGAAAATTATATTACCTTGACGTCGGCACGAGTTTTATCAGTAACTTCCATAACAAATTCAAGAGGCGAGGCTTCACGTTTGTCCAACAGTAGTTTCAAAATTTTGAAATCCACAGTAGCACCTAGATTATCAATGTTTGAAATGAAACAATATTCACGTCCCTGTATTGAGAGAAAATATTTGTTATTAAATGCGTGATATAACGTTTAATGCAAAAGATTAAAATGTAAATACCTCTTTTATGAATTTCTTCAATAAACCTGAATTCCGGAAACTTTCATAAAAGTCTCCGTGACCAGGAGGATACCAGCTGTAAAATGAATAACATCTAAATAAGTTTATATATTTAATAAATATACTGTGAATTTTCATGCAATGTCATATTTTTATGGATATAACTAAAAAATAACGGATATTCTATTTTGAATATTTTTTGTAGTTTTTGCTATATTACGCGCATTTTGAACTAGTCTTCTAACAAATATCTAATACTTTTTGTTTTAGATTCTTACGCTTCGATGTCATCAGCAATATCACAGTGTTTCGCGATTGGAAGCAAAGAATCTCTATTGATACGAGGATAACAACTTTGATTAAACGTTTGAATATCGACGTCTATCCCTTTATATTTTCTAATAATTCGTTGCGTGTCGTCATCCGTGTTGAAGGAATCCATCAGAATAAGCGGGACATTGGCGTTGTATGTTTTGTTCAAGTACTGTGAAATACGAGACATGTAACAATCGGGTAAGATAAATCCTCCTTTCTTTAAATCACACACTCTGTAAGTGTAAGTTTAAATTACACATTTTATGACAGTCATGGTTACCTCGATTTGCTGCACAGTCAGGTCCAGAAACGTAAGCCCGTTACGTACTGCTATTACAGATTTTGGACCATGACATCCCATACTAGTTCCTAAGCCGCCGTTCAACTTTATAACGATCAACTTGCTTAAAAACGCCTTCACTTCTTCCCCATTTGGAGTTGGTAAGGAATTGTAATCTCTTATCTGGAGTAAATTTTTCTCTCGTTTTTACTGTGTTACTGTTTAAAGCAAATTCTCATATCTGTGTAACTTGTATAACTATTCTGCTAAGTTATTTCAGATTACCGCATCGTCGGGCAGCTTCTGAATACGCTCCCATTCTAGCGATGGCCCCTCCTCCTGGAGGAACCGTTGGAAGAGATGGGTGAAACCTTCAAACTGCCGGTGGATCTCCTCCTTGAACTCGCCTGTCGCCGTTTCCTCGAGTTTCTCCAACTCGTGTTGAAGCTCGTTCAGGGCATCCCTCTTCGTTCTTTCGCGGAATGCCTGTGTATCTGAAGGACTGCGTTGGTGACCGCGTGCCTACGGATTTATTCACCGAAATAGTAAAAGAACGAAGGCGATAAATACCTTTTCTCGTCAAAAACGTCTTGCATCTGCTATCACCGTCCTCCAACTTATGATCGTGCATGGTGTATACACGGTTTTTCTGTCTTTTTCTTTTCTTTTCTTTTCAGTTATCGTTTCTTTCTTTTTAAAATACTACCACCTTCTAGATATTCACTCGAGATCGTTACCGAAGCAACTTGTTTGAGAGAAGCAAGTCGTTAACCAGTCGTAGAAACAGTCGGAGAAAGAGGGTGCTATCTTCCCTACTTTCCGTTAAATAATCCTCAATCAAGCAAAAATCCTATCAATTTGAATGGATTCCTGATTACATCTATTTGGATTATTTTTGTTTCTCGATCGTAGCTCTTTTTTTTTTTTTTTTTTTTTTTTTTTTTTTTAAANAATGAATTGATACTAGTGATAGGGTCAAATTCAATATGTACAGTGGTTCGCTGAAGAATACTTGGACACTTGTAAGTAACCAACATTAGTAAGTAATTAACTTTTTACAATATAATTTATTCAATTTAAAAGGATGTAGTTTTGTTCAATTATTATATAGCTTCCGTTCTGCGGAACTCTAAACTAAATTATTAATCGTGAAACATCATAGAATTACATTTGCAAATGGACAAGTTAGTTTTATAAATATCAACTGTCTAATGGTGTGCACGTTTTACGTCAACGTTATTATAAGCTACTACTTTCAATTATGTGAATATCGTCTTTGCTATAGAGCCTGGGGTCTATTGGACCCTAGAGGAAAATTAATTTCAGTAAGGCATTTAGTTTAATTTAATTTAACATTAAATCATTATTATTCAATAATGTCTATATATTATTATTATTAATATCATTAATGATAATAATTTATAATATTAATAATAATAATAATGATATTATTAATTATTAATAATAATAAATAATTATTAATAATAATAATAATGATATTATTAATATCATTATTATTCAATAATGTCTATATATTTAGATGACATTTTCAGGATATTCTCGTTAGACAACCCATTTTCAAACGAGATTGCGATAGGTATAATTTCATACATGAGATTTAAATTATTCATGCGAAACCCTGCAAGTAAATGGTCGCACTGATCAAGTATAATATGATAACTGAATCTTTTGAAACTAATTTCAAGTTATATACGGTTTAATATGAATGCAGATTATTAACATGATTTATTTCCTTCAGTTAGCTACAATCCATTATTATAATTTACAACACACGTAATTCGTTTATAATTCTTTCAATACTTTCCTAACTTCATAAAATTAATCACTGTCATTCGATCACGAGGGAGAAACAAAGAGCTTATTTAACAATAATAGCTGAAGTATAAGCTGGCCTTCAAAATCGTTTCAAATCTTTGATCATTTTTCTTTCTTAAGTCATTAAAGAGATAAGAAAACCTTCGCATTAAGGGATTATTCAAGCATTAAAGAAACACATTGCATTGTGCCATTTGGATCAATAAGTCATTTATGAACGTATTTACGTGTATTATTTCATATATTTTTATATTTTCTGCTTTCTCTGTCTTTTACTTATATATAACGTACAAGTATAATAAAATAAGAAATATTAGAGAATATTAAAAGATTATATAAATAAATTAATCTTCAAGATATATAAAGTCACAGATATCATGACAGTAAATAATTATAATATAGCTTCGCAGCCTTCAAATATAAGTCTATTAAAATAAAAACTTTAACCAGAATTACTTGTCAAAAGTATGATAATAATGATAATAGTACAATAATGTATGTAAATCAATGAACAAAAAAAAAAAATTAAATATTGAAGAAATAGGAAATGATTGAAAATTGACAGTAAATAGTTATTGTTATTAAATAGTTATCTATCCCAGCACGTATAATCGATAAAACAGCATTAAGAATCTGTATCACATTCAGAAGTGATATTGAAAGGAAGTTATTATTTCCCAATCTCAAATAACCAAGCTTTTACTACGTAGCTCATAATGTAATTTGTCCATACATTACACAAATGTAAAAGAGTAGCGTGTAATACTTATTTCCGTTCATATACAGAACGTACGTGGATAAAGAAGAAGAAAAGATCATGGCATGCAATAAGAATCATCACTGGAATAACAAGTTTCATGACAAGTGCAATTCTGTTGATCCCTTTTAATAACACTACTACAACATAAATCCAAGATACCAACTTTCATGATGTAACACACCAAGCATTTTATTTCAATACAACAGTATCGTGTTAACGTGCACTTGCTATCTTAGATAACAGTCCAGCACGTATGACAAAGCATTTACAAACGATTGCACTCAATCATTATTAATGTCTCGATGAATTGACATTTTCAAAAATTGATCCGCACGACTGTCATCTAGCAAGTTTGACCGTGTATTCTTTTGCAGATCAATGGATCATTTTATAAGTTACGCGAGAATGAAAAGCTTTATCAGCATGTATACTACGTTGATTGAACAGACAACGATTTGCTTTCATAATGTTTTTAAAGAAACAGAATGAATCTCAATATCGGATATCAAAAACTAACTCGGTGCTTTATGCAAGTAAGATTAGTAATTTTTATGAGACCATCTGTAATATTTGGAATTTTAATTTCTTTTCTTCCATTTTTAGTCCCACCGATTATAAAATCAAGATCTAGATTCGATAAGGAAAGACTGGGAAAATATTAAAAATGATCAGAGAAAGATGGAATCACACTTGGAACAATTTAGGATTAGCAATTTTCATATTATACTCGAGACGACTAGCAACGAAAGAAAGGCTTTGATACAGTCTTACTGCTGAGAATTATTTTTTTCAAAATGTGAATAACTAGGATATTTGTTGCTGGTTAATTTGTGCGACACCGTTCTTGGATGAAAGAATAGAGAAACATAGTAAACAACTTCATTTATGTTTACTCAATATCTATACAATATAGCGTGAGAAAATACGTTAACGAAAAAGAACGTAATTCTCAGGATAAAAATAAAGATTGTTACAAAAAACATACAGGTTTCTGATACTAGCTCTGTTAACATAGTCAACATATCGGCTATTTTCGCGACGTAATGTCACAAAAAGGCACAACTTCAGAGACTAAAGGGCGACTAAAATTTAAAATGAGGGAGAATTTATTCTTGCATTTTGTACGAGTGAGAAAAGCTGCTGAATAGGAAACACTGCGATATTATTGAAGATCTGCAATGAACCGATGACTCGGTGTGTCACCGATTTCGAAGCAATTTCCCAGAACCGATGGAAAACAACACCCTCTGTTTTTTTCTTTTTCTCCACGCACGCGGTGNTGTGTGTGTGTGTGTGTGTGTCAAAGCTCACAAGAAAGAGCGAGAGTGTGTCAACTTTCCACTCGCGTCACTTGACAAACGTGCGAATGATTATGTATTTAAATTCTTGTCGCGACGAGCTTCGAACGATCCTCAAACGAGAGAAATCGACTGAACGCGATATTATTCAATGCGCGGAGCCCGATGTATCTTCGTCGAACGTGGATGTGTCACTGCGGCATAAATCGGCCGCGTGTCCCGATAGGAATCACACGCCGGCTATTGGACTTCACATCTAACAAGCGAGCCCGCCTTAGATATTGCACGTGCTCGGCGAAAGAAATATAACAAGGCCGTAAATTACAGTGTTAATCAGCAACGATCCATTAATGCAGGATGCCAATGGTAAATCACGAGGCAGAATGTTTTGGTAAACCACGACCGAGAGGGGGGAGAGATTATTCATAGAACAGGGGAGGGAAAGAGCAGTACAATTCAAGCTACTTGTTATTGTATATTATATACCAAAAAACACCTACACAACAAGTGTAATTTCAACTTTTATTTATATACATTTATCTGTATATAATACACGATTACATAAACACGCCTGAGTATGTAGAGTGTAGAGATGTTCCAACAATCGTGGAATTAGCAATGAGATTAGCAATGGTTCTATATGTTAAAAAAAAATATAGAATAAAATATTTGCATTAAGAAGAATCGGGTATAAAAATTTATTTTTAAAGCTTTCTGTCGCAAGTGTTTTCGACGCTAGCAACAATAATAGAGAAACGAAGTAAAAAACGAAAAAAATGTATTTTCGTGTTATCGAACTGTGTCCTTCGGCCATAAATTTTATCGTAATGCTAATCAACGCGACTGTGGCGCTATGATCGTCTCTCGTTATCAAACGATTCGTGATCACTTGTATCTGACGGAGGTCGTGTGACAACGTTATCTGCCCGCGTGTCTACGCTCCCATCCCAATTCAAAGTCTCCTCTTCTTAGATAGAACGTGCTGCGTTCTTCGAAAAATGCAGAAATTACAAAATATGAAAGATAAGGCATAATCGTTCGCGCGACGTAAGTTCTAAAAAACGAGCAATGGAATAATTTGATCCAGTCTCTGTGTCCAACAACGACTTGTTGAATCTCGCAACAACAATCTACACAGAGGCGAATTTTATTTTCAACATAATAATGTTAATGCTGCTGGCCAGTTGAAAAGAATGAAAAATGACTACTTATTGCAAATTAGTTCGAGTAGTAGCAGAATAATGGACACAATCTAATTGCAAGTTAAATATGTACATAAATGTAGCATGTGTATGACTTGAAGAATTTTCGAGCAACAGAACAATTCAACTGCGCATATATTATATAATATATTCGTGGATATTGCATCACGTTGTTTCTTTCTGAAACTTACTGTGTACTTCACAGTAATGCAGCAAGTTTACAATTTAAACGATTTGATTTGACGAGATTTTCTCATATTCCTCAATGATGATTATAGTTCTTTTCACAGATTAAATATTTATGTATTCAACGAGGGCTAACATTTATATAATAAAACAAAGGAAATAATTGACAATTAATCGAATAACAAAGTAATCGAAATTTCTCCATTTAAATTTTAATTTTGTTGAAATTTAGATTAGTGCTATCTCGCGTTATTGATGAAGCAAACAGAAGGGCTAAATAGAAATGTTTGAGGTTATCACTGCAGAAGAGATAAATCTTGACACACGAGTGTGAATGTTTCGTTGATTTGAATTAACTTTCGTTGGTTGGTCAAACTTTGCAAGAAGAATTAATCGTGTAAAAGGAATTAGTGGAAAGAATTGAAGAATTATCGTTATTTCGCGAATACTAGAAAATACTAGAAAATACATTCCTTTATGCATTAATACGACTCGGATTAACTTGACAGTTCTCAGGGTAAGATTATCTGAAGGTCGTGCGTAGTTGTTGACTCGGTCTCTTTATCTTCTAATTCTAATACAAGTTCTTGACAAAAAATATATGTACACAAGTTAATGCAACTCGAGACAATATTTAAAAAGAATAAAATATAATATCAAATAACAAAGTGACTTTTAATCGTGTTACATAACTCGTAATATAATAAATATAATTATGTTTAAACTGTATTATAATTATAACCATCAATAATCAGCTGATATTTAACAATTATGCTCATGTATCGTGCATATAAAACTTACATCCATAATTATGTATAACATTTATTGCGCGCCATTTTTAAATCTCGTTTGAACTTGTCCGTTCCTTCCACAACACTGAATGACATTCAAAGCGACGGAATTTACTGTCAATATAGACAATAGCAGAAATTTAAGAATTTCACAACTTAAGAATAACGTTCCTAATTTTGCAATATTATTGCTATGTAATTTATGTGTAAATGAGGTGACAGGTTTCATACACATATACCATGCCTGTGTGTTTACAAAGTCTCGCATCTTTTCCAGTCGAATGAAGTGTAACCGCAGACTATCCCACATAATCTTGCGTAATAAACGCCTTGGAAAAAGAGGAACACTGTCCGTAGCCGAGACAAGTTATTTCACGTACATGAAACTCGAAAATAATCTAATAATTATTTCAAACCAACAATTAAAAATATAATTGCAATGGCCATTGTTTGTCTCTAAGCGCCCTCTCGCGGCGATCCTAATTTCACCGTTTTTTTTTTTTTTTTTTTTTTTTTTTTATG
>NIPQ01089494.1:0-12416 GCA_002806875.1 Lepidotrigona ventralis hoosana | reverse complement strand
ACGAAGGCGTTGCTACACGGTTTAATTTCGAGTGTTCCGCTCGAACTCGGATGCTCGAAACGATGCTTGCCTCTTTAACTGAAACTTTCAATTACACTCGATTACGAGAGCTGAGAAAACAGTTGTAATTCATCGAAAATTTCTTTCCCGATTCGCGGAATTTGCAATGTAAATCGTGATTGAATGATTTCTATTCCTTTTCACCGCGTGCTATTAGCTAGTAAATAATATTTTCTATCGTTCGATACTTGTTGCACGTAAAATCATAGGGTTCTTCATAACATACAAATATACACTTCATTTAAAATTTCTGAAGTAACTTGTTAATTATAGAGGAGACCGTGCTTCTCCAACAGATGAAATTATGTTATAATATCAAATAATATCAATAATATCAAATTGAAGATCCACATTATGCATTAATGTATATTCGTCGTTGCTTCTAATATACAAACGTGACGTCCTGACGTAAATATTGCGCAAGATACCCGAAAAAGAACTTCGACTAGGCCAGAATCTTCTGCTAATGAAAAGCATCAGACGCAGCAAAGTATTATTGGCGCAATCAAGAAATTCTCTGGGCTCGAAAGCTCAAGACTCTCGAACGGCCTCGGCCAATTTATAAAGAGCAACGTAGCTGAATTTCACGCAGTTTCACTGTTCAGAAGCAGAGCTGTTGCCTCGCGTAACACGTTTACCGTGACTAATTTTCCACACTCCCGAGACCGAAACTAAACGTCGATGGCAATGGGCGAGCCGTGTCTCTAACGAGACACTGGCGACCACCCGTTTCCCAGGTCGTATTCACCCGCCACGTATAACGTACAACATCTAACCTTTGCAACATGCACGGTGATCACCGCTGTTCGTAAAACGAATTATCCCTCTCGTTGAAAGAAATAATTCTCTCCGTCGTAGAGCTGGCGAAACGAATTAGATTCGCAGCAGCAGCGACGTCCAATTAGGTTTTCAAAGCTTTTTCGTGTTTCGTTGATCCATTCGACGTAATAAAATCACCTGAATATAAATCTACGACCTTCTGGGAAAACGTTGCACGTAGACTCGATTCTATCGGGTACGATTCATGATCCACATCCAGCACGAGTTCGTCACGATCCCAACCGAATCCGAAGATTCTTAGGAAACTTAGTTCCGATGTCTTTACCGCGCAACTTCGGGCCTGGTTTCCATTAGCAATTCCGCGACTATTTCGGGAGGGAAACTTGCCCGAGATTCGGGTAACAAACAGAGAACATCGAGTATCCTTGATATCGAGGGGGGGAGGGGGACTCATCGAGTGCTAACGCCAGTTTACAGTTCGTATACAAGGATCAACCTCGACACAGTCGTGTGCAATTTTCATTTACGATATTTGTTTCGTTACTGCAACTTAACCGCTGTCTCGGTGTTTCCGTTTGGCTGGTAATACTTCCGGCGCGGAAACTCTCATCTCACTGTGTCGCGTCTGTTTGATTATTAATATTTGCGCCGGATAAGCGTCGAGTTTAGAGCGGAGTTTCTATTTACTGATGAATGATAATGATGAAAGCTGCGGTTACATTGCTGGTAAATTAATGTTTCTCGGTTTTGATTATTGTTGTTGATATTTGCGGCTCGTTCACGGTAATGGGGGAATATTTTAAAAGAAAAATTTTACTTTATTTTCAGAACTACTTTATTTTAATCCATTGGGTTGTAGGTTAGGCTGGAATAGAAGTAGAATCCGCAGGATAAGATTTGACTCAATTATTATTTCTTTTTCCATATGTAACGAGTAAAAATATATAACATATATTTACGAATAATATATTACAAAGAATATATACTTACAAATATTATTATTATATTTTTACGAACGTATATCTATTTTATATGTGATCTTGATGACAATCTTCTCTACTAAAATAAAACCCATTTCGACTGAGGGTTGATGAAAAATGGTCTTCTGTTTTTCTAATAAAACGATCCAAAGACATCACTGATCTTTACAATACAAATCAAAATACAAGCAACCAAACGCGAACGTAATAACCTGCATCAAACCTGTATTATCAGATTAAATTCAGCGAGCAATATCGAACATCACGTAAAGCGTAATGGTTGAGCGAGACATTAAATGTAACTACGATGGCGATGACGTCGCGCATTTAACTATGATTCGTTCTGGATAACGAGGAGAGCTGCGACGACAAGCTCCGAGCTTTATAATCCAAAGGGATAATAACGGTTCAAGTTCGTGTCTTCTATTTTTTCCTTTTTGAAAAAATTACATTAAGGATAAAAGTAAAGAGAGAGAGAGCGAGTTAAGCATTGATTGATAATCACTTTACAGTCATTGCTCTCCTCCTCTCCTTACACCTAACGAGAAAAAACTTGACGCACACTTTCCAACGAACTTGGTAGTTAATTTAAACTTTTCGGTAGCGTTGAAACACAGCTTTAACGAAGAATTCAATTTACCGAGACGCTTGCGTACGCTGTGGCTTAACGAAATTTCGCTTACGTTTTGCCGCGAGGACACTGCCGGATTTATTGGGCACGGTTGTTGAATAGGAAACGAAATCGGCGAATAAACGTAAATCCAATCGTTAGGAATTTTCGAAAGTAGATTTAATCCTTCGAGTAAATAGATTTGGACTTCTCTTAGAGGGACGAGGTAGGTGGATCCCGATACACCGATGGTGCATGTAAATTTTCCACGTGACTGGCATCTTCGATGTACTACACACAGTTACATTTGCCGCTCGAACGGAGAGAAACGAGCTTGGATCCGTGGTTTCGCGATGTCGCCATTCCTCTATTGACAAAGTAGACAACTCGCACCATAAATTGTAATAGCTTTACGTGCAATTGCTCTCCACGTTTGTCAGCTGTTCCATTAGGTTGGTCGGAAAGTGTGTGTGTGTGTGAGTGAGTGTGTAAATGAAGAAGTCGAATTTTTCGTGAGAAGTGGAAACTTTATTAGACAATATAATGAATTGATCATTTTGATTGCCTAAAACAAACAGGTATCAGATTACGCAATGAATCTGCGGTTTAAAACGGAGTTAGTTACATTTTAAGATATACAATGCATACGTGAATTATCATGATTCTTTTTTATTTTAGGGTGTTTTGAAACAGAGATAAGGTAAACAAATGAGACAAGGTACACAAATTTTGTTGAAATTTATAGCAGCTATCATTGTTCAGAGTCTGTATATATATTAAATATAATTTTCATCTTATGATCGTACAATCTTCGTTTGAAACGGAGATTGTAAGAAATAATTAACTTTGTTCATAATTTTATTGTTTTCTACTAAGTCAGATAATTATAGACAAATACAGATAAATGAATGATCAGAATAGAACAATATCCTTTCGATAATAAATATTTGTAGTTTTGAAAACTTGTTTTAGCTATAAATTACAAGATCCATGTGAAATGTTATTTATTCGTAGAAATATTAGGATCTTTGTATCACATTCCTTTTATATTATTTATATTATTATATTATTATTTATTATAGTGTATCACATTATCATCTTATGTTACATTTATTATTCCTTATCGTAATAATTCTCACAACAGTTCTAAAAGCCGCACGACGATTTGTCTCCTTTGATCTGAAATTCACAAAAATTCGCTCGCGAAGTTGACTGGCAAAGTGACAAAGAGGAGAAATAATCCTCCTCGCCTCCTCCACCTCTTCTTTCTTCTGTCGGTGAATCACTCGGCAACTTTCAAAAGTACAATTCGCCGCTTTCTTCGAGGCAAGCTTCCGTGAAAGTTGAATCGCGACGAGCAGCAGAATTGCCCGCGAAGACGGACAATAGAGCCGACGCAGACGCGCGAAACAGGCGAACACTCGAGGCGATGTAAAAGGATGAAAACAAGAGGCGACAGGAACGGTTGAAAGTGCCGGGCGCTTGATAGGTTCCCGTAATTACCAATTAACGTGGAATTACACGGGGCAACGGTCTCTGTCAGCCCCGACGAAAATCTCAATAATTAGCTTCGTTGTGATTCTGACGCTCCAGATCCTCGCACGAAATTATCGGGCGTCGGCTTAATTGAGGGCCCCGTAATTACTTCCAGCCAATCTTATCGATGTTCCGCGGCCGGCGTGCTCGATTTTACCGCCACGAAACTTTCATACCGCGATTTTGAAATCGATCTCTCGCATCGGGATGCCTTCTTGTCCGACGGACAGACCTTCCTGTTTCTGCATTTCCGTGCGTTTCGCTAGTGACGAAATGTAACGAGAAGATAGAAATGTGCGCGTGATTCAACTCATTTTGAGTCGAATCACGATATCTGTTTAACGACGAGTAAATATCCGTCTTTTGCGAGACTAATTGCAAAATTAGCTCTAGTTCGGCTATCTCGAATCTTTTACTGAGTTTTAACTTTTTAATCTAAATATTAACTTTTTAGTCTAATTAATCGTCCACAAGGCTGATTGCAAAATTGACAGCATCATTCGAGATTCGTGATTTTTGGACCGGAGTGTCCACTTTGTGATTAGTCTTGTGAAAGATTAATCTAGATCACTGTATTGTAATGAATTTTCCAACACAATTAATGTAAAACAGACTAATTAAAATGTAAAGTCAGACATCGTGATTCGAGATTTGAGATTACTGAACCAGAGATTTCTGAATATCTGCTGTCATATATAAAATACCACAGCCATTTTTGGGGAATTTTGGTTAGACTCTAGATTAATGATTTTGATACTATCTGCACGACTAGAGTACAAACTGTCCACCAGAGATATCAACGTAAAAAAATAGAAATAAAAATACTGTACAGTACGATAGATGTTTATTTATACATTTCATTTGTACAAAATCATTTAAGTCTCTAGAAATATACTGTTTTACATCTACAAAGTATTAAAAATTAAAAAGAACAAAAATATTAAAATATTAAAAGTGACAGGAATTATAAACTAGTCATTTCGTTCAGTTTAGTTGTTAATTACTATTTATATATATTATTCGTATATTCTTTAAATAATTTTCAAAACAGAAATGACGTGGACTCAATAGCGATTATTATCTTTTAATTGACCTAGAATGTCAGTGACACAATCTCGATGAGTGCTTTTAATTGTCAATATGTAATGACTTTGAGTGATTTGAACTGAATGCCAATAACATATCACTATCACTCTTGAAATTATTTTGATTTTTAATGTCGAAACATCAAAAAATTAAAAAAAAAGAAACAAAGACCAAAATTTTTTCAAATTTATTTTTAAAAAGAAGTTTTAAAAGAAATTTTATTTCTATTAAAAAAAAAACTTGTTTCTTACGATTCGCACATATACACGAGATATCTGTACATTTCATGAATATTTTTTGCTAATACAAGCATATCTCGTGTACTAGTACTCATTTTAAACGAACAAAAAAATTTGGTTTCAGCGAACGCACAGTTTTTTTGAAAAAAACTATAGAATGTTTCTGGATGGCCTATTATGCTAATTTTTTTTTCTCAAGCTAAATTTTAGTAAAAAAAAAAATATATATATATATATAGTAGGAAAAAGAGCGTCATTCGAATAACAATCACCGTTGACAAAATCCTTCGTGAAATTGTAATATCAAAATGAAAGAATATAATTAAAAGAGACGGTGTAAACCAGAAGCCCGTTAGTCACGTCCTCTTTTTGTTCGTAATTATCCTTTGTATACTTTCATACACAACGTTGATGGCAAAAACATTTTTTTAGGGAAACGTAGCTCAGCTTCGTTCAGTTAAAACAATTTGTTCGAGGCTCCATCAACGACAGAAGGCAAGCACTTTCGAAAAAGAAAAAAAAGATGAAACAACCACGTACAACGTTTTTTACTTTCTTTCTTTTCAGTGTCTTCCGAAAATATTAGTTGTCTCGTCCGCACGAAGGTAGAAGCAATCCTTCTCGACAGCCGAGTTCTTCTCGTTATCGCGAACAACCGCCAGCGTGAAATCAAATTTCGTCTTCCTTCGTTGAAACATATTAACAAGTTGTAGCTTAAATAATAACCTACTACAATATACATGTATGTATATATTTTAAAAAAAAAAAAAAAAAATTGGTATAGCGTGTCCACTGACGAAGTTTCGAAAGCGTCGTCGACAATCTTGAAGTCATCGGTGTTCAAACGAAAGAATATCGAACGATGACACACAAGAAGCAGTGGAAATCGAACCTGATTCGGCTGCTGAGAGATTCGAGTTGAACGATCATCTCCACGTTGTAAAATCAGGATACAACAGTTTTCAATCTGATCGCGATATATTTCATTTTTCTTGGACGATGGCTAGAGTACGAAAAAAATGATCGAGAGAGGAAAATGATCCAACGATCTTCAATTTCGAGCTTACGATGAGCATCGTAAGGAAAAAGACCAGCTTCTCCACAAATCAATAACCAGTCAAATCCAAAATCTATCGAAAATACGCTGGCAATCGAGAGAATTCGCAGCCAGGTTTCCTGTAGTCGCCGATCAGAGATGATTACGATGGCTACGTTCGATCGGTCTTGAACCGGAAGAACCGTGGAGCAGAGGCGTGAACCACCACAAGGAAGGAAGACGAGGAGGAAAGATGCGAGCCGAGTTTCTTCTGATCCTCGGCGCGTTCGTGATCTCCGGCGATTGCGGCCGGAGGCCGATCGGCGAGCCGATGGTTCACGAGTCGTCGAAACGGCGCAATGGATCGTTGCCGAAGATGTCGATCGGGCTGGTAGTGCCGCACACCAACTTCGGCGTGCGCGAGTACACGAAGGCGGTGAATCGTACGGTCGGCAGTCTGCGCAAGAGTTATAGCAGGACGAAAGGCCAGAGCAAGTACAGCTTCTTGGATAAGTACGACTTCACGCAGAACTCGGTCCGACTGAGCATGATGACGCTCACACCGAGCCCAACAGGTACCACATACGAATAAATTGAATAAATGCGGCCGATTCCTCGAATGATACGACGCTTTTTCATTTTGCGTCTCGTTCTTTGTAATTTTTTAGTTTCAAGTTTGGCTTCGTGTTCTGCCATTAATATCACTGACGTGTGCACAGGTGAGAGCAACGTCTACGAAATTGGATTTTTTTTTTTTTATTTTAATAAATTAATGTTTGGATTCTCGTTAAACTGTGAAATGAAAATTTAATTAACAATGGTAATTTGTACGGATGTGTCTGATTGTATTACAGGTTCGAATAACAGAACCAATTGGTCGTGCTATTCGAGGACGAGCCTTTATTTTGTTTTAGTCACGTTGATATATTGTATACAAATCTATAATTGTTTAAAAGTCTGACTCTTAATTAATGAACTGAAGTACAGCGTGAAAATTTTTCTTTTTTCTTATTCATTCTGTTTTTCAACTTTTTTTTTATCAATACCCTTAACAGAGAAAGGAATATTTTATGAAGTTAAAATTTCAAATAAAATGTTACAGTGTTTACGGATGTTTTTCAACTATTAACTAACATTCGATAAGTCTTTTTAGTGAAAGATTTATTTTAAGGATAAATGTTAATTAAGCAAATGTAATTGATTTTACACTCGTAATTAACTTTAATGCAGTAACGTATTTCTATTGTTAGTCCGATTAAAAACTGTCTTACACTACTTGTCTGTTTAGATACTTATTACTAGAATAGATACTTATTACCTGTCTAACATATGGCGGACTTGTACTACTTGTGTGAATACTCGCTGGTATATTTTCTTTGTTTGATTAACAGTCAACCTGTTCTACTTACGACGGATATTTACCACGCTTCTACCAAATGACTGACCTGCATTACTTGTTCGATCAGTATAGGTAGATCTATTTTGCTTGGTTTAATAATAGTTGTACTATTCTACTTTCTAAAAATATATCCTTCAAAAGAATGATTGACTCGTGCTACTTGCTTCACCCATCAGTAATTTTACGTGGATAGATCCATTTTATTTGTTTAAAATAATGCATACGAAATTAAAAGATATAAAGTATTCAATGCAAAATTAACTACTTTAACAGACGAAACGAATGATAAGTAGATTTCAGTTGCAGGATTTTTACGCAAGTTTTAAAGAATAATCAGAGTAGTAGAAAATGGTCACAAAAAATTGCTTCATCTTGTGTTACACTTTAAGGTTCAAAATAAATACTCTTTGCATTATGTATGCAATTACTGACACTCTTCAAGTGTTCAGAAATCACGGCAGATTTTATCACTGAAATTTCTCTCAGTTAGTCAATAACCTGTCGATATCTTCTCTCGGTTACTATCACGAAAATAACAGAAAAGAGACGTCGTAAGGAATTCATTTCGCCGTAGAAGCCGAACGGATCGCAATATTTCCGCGCAACGAACGCAAAAACAGGACAATATTGCCGTGTTTATAGCTTGTCCCTTGGAGGCACGCGGCCACATAGCGTCTGCAAAAAAAAAAAGAACGCTGCTTCTTCCTTTCGCCGGGACGTCGAAATTAATGTTCTCGTTCCTCCGAAAGTCTCCGCATCGGTCAATATGTACGGCTTAACGGTTCGCTCGTACCAATTCCCTCCCGCGAGCTCGTCTTTTGACGTGTGCAAACGCGCGCCATGCCCGTATTACCCTATGAAGGGCGAACGTGACCGGAAAACACGGATGCTCTAGTGAGGAATGCCTCCCCTTTGATTCTCAGAATAAGCTGATTTTACGTTCCGCGTTTTCTCTGGTGTAGACACCGCAACGATCGAACGCGACCCTCTGTTTAACGCCAGAACTGTGTATCAAAATGAATGAAAAGATAGTTGGAGTAAACACATTCGCGATTCTCCAAGTTTGTAATTTCGAAATTTTAGACACAGTGATGGCTAAGGGAAAGTTTAAAGTGTAAAAGTAGAAGAGACAGCAAAATTGAATTATTAATAAGGGAATGTCTATTTATTTAAATGTCTATTTATTTAGATGTTTCTATACTTTTACATTATTAGCTCTTTAGATACTATAATAATTCTCTTTCTTATTAAAAATTTGTATTTATCTATGTACTATCAATTATTTTTATGCTTTCAATATATTGTATATTTTATTCAATATATCATTATTTCTAATACAGAGGAAATATAAATTTCACTTATAGACTTATAAACTTCAAATTATCTTTTGTCTTTTCTTTTTTATATAAAGAATATATAGATAAAAATTATCTTCGTACATTTCTTATTTCGATTGCTTCTACGAAATTTTTCATACTTTGCTCGTCAATAGTTTCGGAATTGACAGCGTTGGAGTATACGTAGCAACGTTCATTAATGTTTAGCAGGCTCGTGATTAATACTGTTTACCATTTACACATTGGCGTCGACATGTTACATCGGTACGACGTCAGCATTGTTCCAATGCATTCTGCAACAAGAAATTTGTCAGTCAAGTTTCAAAGCGGGTATTGTATACGCGAAGGAACAAATGGAATTGAATTTACTTTATATCACATAGACAATTGATTAACGACGAACAAATACATGAGCATCATCGAATTTTTCACTTAAATAATCTTTTATCATCTAAATAATTTTCAACAAAGTTATTATTGTTAAATGAAACTTAGATAGAAAATTATTTCACATATCTTAAAATAATTCCTAGAACAAATCACAAACATACCGGATATTTATACAAATTCCTATGTTTATAAATCTATAAAATAGATAATCTATAAAATAGACTATTATTTAATCTAATCTATAAAATAGACTATTATTTTTAAAACAGAAAATTATTTTATCTGTTGAATATTGTGTATAAAGGTTATTATAGATATTTTATATTGCACAATTTGAAAGATTATATGCGCATTTTTTAATCTTTCTAATTTTCCACAAAATGCATAAAAATCCGCAGCCAAAGACGTCAGTCGCCATTTTNATTATTTTATCTGTTGAATATTGTGTATAAAGGTTATTATAGATATTTTATATTGCACAATTTGAAAGATTATATGCGCATTTTTTAATCTTTCTAATTTTCCACAAAATGCATAAAAATCCGCAGCCATTGACGTCAGTCGCCATTTTGTCAGTCGTTCGTTCGTAGATGAGAATGATGAACAAATGGAATAAATAGGTTCGATTTAGTGTTTGATCGATCAATTGCGTTTCTTCCGCGGATTTCCGACTGATGGATCGTTGTTTGAAACTTCAGGGGCACGCGCGTATATTTCAAACATTTTTGGCAGCATTCCCGAATATCTTAGCATCAGTGGTAGATTTGTTATCCGGCGTGATAGTTTTTGGAACGCGATTGCTGCTACTGTTCTTGTTTCCTGCGCGTTATCTATGATATGTAGGAGTTGGAAAGTTACGGAACTTGGAGGTTGAATAAAAATCAAAGAAGTGTAACTACCAGCATCGTATCGTTCCAGATTTCTTAACGAATTATTGGCAAGATTATTTAACGAATTTAATTATAATCTTCCTCTTTGTCAGTGATGGATTCAATCGGAAATTTAGAATTGTAGAGTACACAAGAAATTACAATATTTAACAATTAAAGAAATTTGGAAATCACTATGTTTTTTGTGTTATTAAAATTTGGTTACAAAATAAAAATGTTTATGCTGATTTTTTTTTTAATTTAGAATTGTAGAGTACACAAGAAATTACAATATTTAACAATTAAAGAAATTTGGAAATCACTATGTTTTTTGTGTTATTAAAATTTGGTTACAAAATAAAAATGTTTATGCTGATTTTTTTTTTGCAAGCACATATTTTACTTTATTTCATTTTATTATTTTATTTGTTTCTATCATTAAACAATTTTAAATGTGATAACGATTTTTGGGAATAATTTTTCTGTTTGTCACCGATGAATTTAAAGGGAAGTTTAGAATCTTAGAATATTATTGTTTTATTTGTCTTTATTAGATTGCCTCGTTTTTATTAGATCAGGTCGTTTCTATTATGTTAGCGAATTTNCAAACGCGATCACAAATGTCGTTTCTTCCATTACATGGGTAATTTCCATTTTATTTTATCACTTTGCTACCACTTCACTCAGATAAATTCGCATAGTCGTTAAATTGGGAATTTATTGAAACTCTTGTTACCAGAGAATGATGGTGATACAAACGGTTGAGATCGTCGAGTCGGTGATATCTTCAAAAATGTGGATTGCAGATTTTTATGCATTGATGAATGCAGAGCATTTATCGTAATATTGTGCAATAAATAAATTTCCATTCAAATTCCACTTACAAAAATATGAAAACGTAAAGAATCCCGTAGTTGAATAATAGGAATAATGCCATTATATCTTGCACCAGCGATAAAGATTAAATTTGGATCTTAGTAGAAAAAAATCTCTCATGATGTTCCTGTTAATGGAATGAGAACTATACTTGTATAATTTATTCAGTGTTATACTGATCGAATACAAGTATGATATAATATAAATATTATGATGGAATATAAGTTTCTGAACAATTAGCATATGTTCATCTTTAATTTAACGGAATATCTGAAAGTTGTCGAAAACAGTCGTAAATACTATTGATCATTAAGAAAAAAGTGTCTGACGTCGGCGATGCTTTATTCGTGTTGCAGAAATTCTGAACTCGCTATGCAACGAATTTCTGCCGATGAACGTGTCCGCCATCTTGTACCTGATGAACTACGAGAAATACGGCCGCAGCACTGCCAGTGCTCAATATTTCTTGCAGCTAGCTGGTTATTTGGGAATTCCAGTGATCGCATGGAACGCGGATAATTCGGGATTGGAGCGGGTGAGTTGAAATGTCCCTTCCCTCTCGTCTGAACTCATTCATTCATAATACAACCGTTTTGAAAGAATTGTTACTCAGTGTTACAAAGCAAATAAGCATGGAACGCGGATAATTCGGGATTGGAGCGGGTGAGTTGAAATGTCCCTTCCCTCTCGTCTGAACTCATTCATTCATAATACAACCGTTTTGAAAGAATTGTTACTCAGTGTTACAAAGCAAATAGAAATAAAAATAAAAGATGATAATCGTATTTAGATAATAATTTCAGTTATTCTTTCGAAACATTTGAACGTTCGTTGCAATTATATCTCATTCGTTTTAATTGCAATTAATAGACTGAGGATGTATAGTAAAATTTTGAGGGGATTAACAGGAATATATAAAATATTCCGTTGCGTTATTTGGTCCTATTTTCTCAATTAATCGCTGTCATAAAAATGTACATTTTTATAAGCATGCCCGAACTGAGGATGTATAGTAAAATTTTGAGGGGATTAACAGGAATATATAAAATATTCCGTTGCGTTATTTGGTCCTATTTTCTCAATTAATCGCTGTCATAAAAATGTACATTTTTATAAGCATGCCCGGTCTAGTAACGAGTTATGTTTTGTTGTACAAGAAGAAGATATTTAAAAAGCTAAGTGCTAGAAATTACATAATCGTAATTTTAATTCCTGGTT
>NIPQ01089492.1:0-12123 GCA_002806875.1 Lepidotrigona ventralis hoosana | reverse complement strand
AATGCTTGATTTTAGGTGATTTGTTCGACGTGTTACTACCAATGTTATCAATTTATCAAGAATACGACAGAAACCATCATTACAGTCTTCAAGTGTTGATTGAATGCAAGCAATTATCACCTGTGTTCGCTATTGAATTGCTTAGTAGATTGGTGTACAGCGAAGATCATTCAGTGAAGACCTTTTTAATATATTCTATGTATCAGGTATGTTACATCATATTCGTTTCAACTTGATATAATTCATTGATGAATAATGAAGACCTTTTTAATATATTCTATGTATCAGGTATGTTACATCATATTCGTTTCAACTTGATATAATTCATTGATGAATATGACTTTTTGAGTATAAAGAAATGGATATATAACATACGTGAGTGTTTTAAAGGTGGGAGCAAAATTTTATGAGAATAGTTATGATAGATTTAAAACACTCTGATGGGCGAACATAAGAGTATAAATCAAATCCAATTTCAATCAAAGCAATATTGGTCAACATTTTAAAATATATTAAAGGTGGGAGCAAAATTTTATGAGAATAGTTATGATAGATTTAAAACACTCTGATGGGCGAACATAAGAGTATAAATCAAATCCAATTTCAATCAAAGCAATATTGGTCAACATTTTAAAATATGCAATGACATACGAGATATATTTATTATTATATTATTATTGAATATTATATTTATATATATATTTCAAAGTCTAATATTATTTATTGAAAACATACATAAATGCCTAAGAAAGATTTAGCAATAATAAATTAGCATTGCAAGTTTTTAAAAGTGGATACAAACTTGAGAAAACTTTCAAATTATTCCGTCTTGTTCATTCCTTTTATAGATACTGCATTTGCTCTTTCTTCTTTCCAATGAATTATTGTTTTATTATTTTATTCAAGCACTGAACATTTTTATAGTAAATTCTATTGGATTGCATATGAAAATAAACAATGAGGGTAATAATTTTTTGTGTGTATTTTTTAGGTTTCAAGATATGTTATTACGCTGCACGAATTATTGACACACATTTCCCACGATCTCGTTAAACGGAGAAGTTTAGAAAACGTGGGGCAACAACTTTGTCGTTTGTCGAGACAAATGCACGACGAGGTAATTAATCGCGTACTTAATTAGAATATTTGATTGATCATTCAAAAGCAACATGTTCCGATTTTTTCTTTTGATTCATTAATTATTAATTATTGTTCCGCTTCGTTGGTACTCTGATAATTAATCATTCATTAACCAACGTATCTTTAATTGTACTGACGCATTCACACATTATTTCAGGTCGATCAAACGGAGAATTTATGGAAAAATTTCACCGTGAAACGAATGATCGTAGAAGGCTACGATATTTCACTCGATGTCAATCAAGCATTTGTCAGACAGGGTGAGCGATATTATTAAATCTGCGTATTTAATTTCCAAGAGAGTGAACAGCCTTCAGAAGGTTTAGGTTGAGAGAAATTTTAGGTTGCAAATTACTATATATTCCATACCTATGAATTATTCGAAATATTTCAAAATCAAAAAAACTTCAAAACATATGAAAATTCGTAGTTTGATTAGCTTCTGAGCTTTTTATTTTTCAGTAACTTTCTGAGCTTGTTATTTTTCAGTTTTGGTAACAGAATCCTTCATCGTTTCATGTTTTTCCGCGAGAAAAGAAAATTGATGGAAATGAGATTAATATTTTATATTTCACATTTACGAAGAGAGAAAGATTCATGAAAATCTCGATTAATGAACATAGGAGAAATGATTTACCTGGACAAGCGACATCAACGGCTGTATGGATAACGTTCACTCGAACGATTTACTTGAAGGCTTGTGGTCGGACGTTAGTTCCGTCACGATGCCTGAAGCTATTGAAAATGATCCGAAATTATTCAACGACGACGTGGACATCAAATTCAGCAAGTCCTTGAATTCCTGCAAGATCCCGCAAGTTCGATTAGCCACCACTGAACGTCTGCTTCAACGTCTGATGGACCCGAGATTTTTTAGCATCGATTACCTCAATACGTTTTTGACAACGCATCGACTGTTCATCGACAGTGTCACTGTGATAGAAACTTTAAAGAAAGCACTTTACGAGGCTGAACTAGCTGATGCTGAGACGCCTGCTGGTTCTCTGGAGTAAGTTATTTTTTAATTTGTTAAGAGAATACATTTACATGTGTATAGTGAACGAATCTATATTTTAATCCGTGTAATTTTTAGTAACACGTGTATTTAATGTGTGAAGATGAATAAATTAAGGTCTCTGCATTTTCGTAACTCATAAATGAACTTTTACGACTAGACCGGGTCTCAGCGATTAATTATTATTACTTCTTTTTAAGATTTCTTTAAAGATTTTTTTAAATTTTTGTTATGAAAAGAAGATAACGATGGGAATCTCTTGCAGCATTTTGGGAAGAGGAAAAACATTTTTATGACTTAAACTTCGTCTTTTGTAACTAGGTGTAAATATATTTGTTCAGATCTTTGGACGTATTGGGTAGAAACGCGAGAGCAGAGGAGAAAACATCGGAATCCACTGAAATAACCGAATGTAAAGCAGAAGAGACAGAGAAACTACCTGCAAAAGAATCTGAAACTGACAGTTCGTTTGTGCAGCCTCTTCAACAAAATCAGGAGAATCAACAAAGACACGAACGTAAAGCGTCTATTGACCCTGTTCCTGTGGTTACTGCAAGTAGCTCTATTTCTACGATAACTAGAGTATGTTGGAATATGGTTTTTTAAAAAATAATAAATCAATACTAATTTGTATACATTTTATTTCTATTATTTCTATTACTTCTATTATCTCTGTGCATATGTGATATAGCATATATAATGTGTTATTGTAATTAGAAATTAAAATAATGTAGACATAATGATACAGTCAATCACGCAAGTTTGAATATTTAAAATAAGAATCCGTTTGGATCTTCATTAATTTGTTAGTTAAAATTAAACGAATCCGAAAGTATTCACAGTTTGCATTTGTTTAAATAAATTCGAAGCATGATGTTTTCAATGTAATAAATTGTAAATAAATTGAAATGTAAATAAACTGAAAACATGATATGAAGATTCATATACAAACAAAATTTATTGGTAGTTAAAATTGTAATAATAGTAATATGGTTAAAATTGTAACGATAGAAATACATTGTATATTACATTACATCCCACTATAAAAATTGTATAGCAGATTTTGTGCTTTCCTGTCTTTAAAATCTGTGGACCTTCAAATTTTTCACACTTGAAATTTACAAATCTACAACCTTGCTCGATAGTTTTTAGCACAAGTCTTATTGTTTATTTCAAAATTGAAGAACTAAAATAATTCTTATATCTTAATATGAGTATAATATAACAAAGTATTAAGAAGTACACGTATAATATTAAGAATTGTAGTATCTACGAAAAATTCAGGATTTTAATATATGCAGACTTTCAAGATTGACTGTAATATATACAGACACTGATGGTATATTATATATATACTATCTACTATATACTATATTATTTTCGACATTACAAAAGAATAGAACAAATTACACACACACACACACACACACACACACACATATACGGAAACATAACAAATGTTTTCACTGATNTAATATTAAGAATTGTAGTATCTACGAAAAATTCAGGATTTTAATATATGCAGACTTTCAAGATTGACTGTAATATATACAGACACTGATGGTATATTATATATATACTATCTACTATATACTATATTATTTTCGACATTACAAAAGAATAGAACAAATTACACACACACACACACACACACACACACACATATACGGAAACATAACAAATGTTTTCACTGATATCGGACAATATATTAAAAATATCATTAATTGAAATATAAATGAGATATTGAACGATTAATTTCCCTTTCGCAGAATTACTGGGCGAACAAGGGATCCATTCAAGAGAACCAATCGTCTTTCCAGCAAGGCAACGTCCAGCACGAGCAGATTCCGAGCAAAAGTGATATGGTGATCACCAGCTTTCGTCAAAATCATCGGAGGTTCGTTCGAGTATTCCTAAGTTTAAATATCTAACATCCACACGTTGTTGTATACGTCATAAAAAGAAAAGTGTGCAAGTGAGATTTTTCATTTCCCGACAATTATGTACGATATGTCCTCGTGTTTGAAATATGATGGAAAAATATTTATTAATTACAATGATCTGTCTGCTGTTTGTTCGGTGAAAACAGTAGCGTGTTTATTACAATTAGAGGAAGAGTAAAATGTATAGATACCGCAGTATCAACGCAGTATTAAATCTTCTCGANTTAACGTTACATTGTATTTAAGAGCAGTACATCGAGGCTGCAACTGCATTTGCAATTGCAATATCTAGGTCGAGCAATCCGCCAGACAAGGCCATTGGTAAAGATAATCGCAGCGGTTCTTGTTGTAACAAACACAAGCAGAAGGAGTCGGTTATGTCAACCGCAATCATAACGATAGTATTAAAAATTTTGAGGCATTGAACCTCGCTACATTCTCAAAAATTAGATTGATCAAATATAATAATCAGATATAATAACCAAAACTCTTCGTACTATTCAAAAACATAGTCGTAGAATAAACGAGCACAACACGAACGAGATTGCATAAGAACGAATTCAACGGAGAAAGGACTAACGTTCCGTTGTATATATCTAGGAGCGGTACATCGACAGCTGCAACTGCATTTGCAATTGCAACATCTGCGTCGAGCAACCCGCCAGACAAGGGCAGTGATCAAGATAATCGCAGCGGTTCTTGTCGCGACAAAAACAGGTGGAACAAGTCGGTTATGTCAACCGCAGTCATGGCGAGAGTTTGAGACGTTGAAAATTTTGAGACGTTGGATCACGAAACACCCTCAAGATTTCGAGACTGATCAGAGGTTGAAAAATCTGACGATCAAGTTCCTCGACGACATCATTCACTGGCCTAATCTTCTGCCGGCTGAAAAAAAAGCTGCGAGCCAACTTCTTCGATTGATCGCGAAGGAACAACCGGAGAATAACAAAGAAGAACTGAGAAAACTGTTGGCTCCTCCTGCTGTACGTATACGCAGACAGTACAATTGGGCAGTGTAATTCTCTTTCTACACTTTCTCCGATAATATTAGTTGAGAAATTTTGTTATTCTGAAAAAGATTGTCGCACGATTTCAGGTGAAAATTAAGCAGAATCTCGAGACGCTCTCGTCAGTTGAAGTCGCAGAGCAGATGACGTATCTGGATCACAAGATTTTTATGGCTCTCTCGAGCGAGTAAGTTAGCAAAAGTCGATGTTAATTCATTGTGAAATTGGTTGTGGAACGAAAAATCGTCAGGACCTATGCCAATCGTAAAGATCGCAGAATACGGTTGCACAGATCTGTTTTGGAAAAATGGGGCAGATTACTACTTACTACATGGATTTTAGATTATATGAATGTCTGTTCTTTTACAACGCTGAAAAATAAGTTTAACTCGTTATTAAAATTATTGTACTGGAATTTAATTCAGTAATATATATAATTTAAAGTAATATAGTTTAATGAATTAAATTCATGTTCAAAAAATTAAAAAGATGGATTTAAGTAATTTAGAAAGTAAAGAATAAATTTAATGAATTAATAAAAGTAAAAATGATTTTAAGGTAAAGGAGATTAGTTTCGAGACTAGTATTCAATGATACACAAGTGCTGATGTTTTTATAATGTTTAATCTACTCGCATTTCTGCATAGAGAATTTCTTGGACAGGCATGGACAAAAACTGACAAGGCTTCACGCGCTCCCAACATTTGCCTATTGACGAAGAAATTCAACGAAATGTCAAAATTGATTGCTTCCGAGATTGCTAGGCGTAGGAGTGTGTCAGGTGTGTCATCATCGAAAAATGGATTGCAATCGCAATGTGTAATAAAACTTTACACAGTTACAACAGATTTATGCTGTTTTCTCAAGCACAAGTTATATTTAAATCAAAAAAGACTCGGAACAAAATTTCAAAAGCAATAAATAAAAATGATATGAACAGTCTTAGAGTAATTCGGAAAGTGCTGCGTTGATTTAGTTTATTCATACTTGTAAGAAAAAAATTCTCAAGTTTGGACAAATTTACGATTGGTATTTGCAACGTGTCGTAAGTAATGTAGTAACTTTTTCCACTCTTTATATTCTCATTTCTCTGATATCAGTTTTAATGATCTACAGTTCTGACATTAAGCGAAAACCGGTATTCAATTTTACATTTGCAACGTTCATGATAGCAGTAATGCATTTATGGTTAATGCTTCGCGTTCATATATCGGAACAACAATAATAGATATTTAATTCTGTCTAAATTACCATTTATTATTGTGTATTCGCGCGTATACGTGAAAAATGAATGGACGAGTGAGCTTCATATACATTTACGTTTCATATCGAAATGATTACTCACGACACGTAATGAATACAAATCGTAAATTTATACAGAATTTATACTTACTTATTTGCCATTAACCTTTTCCAATTGATCCAGCAATCCTGTGGATCAACACATATGCATATTTATTTTGTCATTTATATTACAAGGTGGTTTCTTCCCATCTATTTTTTTTAAATAAAACATTAAAATATAAGAGAAAACTAATTTTATTAATTTTGAAATTAAGTTTAAATTCAAACATGATTTTTTCATCATGTTTTAAAAGTTATTTCTTTCAAATGTTGAAAAAAAAGAATTAAAAAATTGCCAATGTATTTTAGAAAGTGAATTTTGACCCAGCCTGTATGCTTTTATAATAATTACTATTTCCAATCATGAAATTTTGTCTAAATAAATAAACAAAATACGGTTTTCCAATGATTAATACTACTCTATGGATAAGTTTTATACATTCGTATAAGTTTTGTTTACCGTTTGTGAAACTTTTTTTTTAATCTGAAAGCACTGCTATTCGAGGAAGTTCCAAAAATCTATAACCCAATGTTATGTAATTGCGTAAAGTTCTGTTGCTGTCTGCAATTCATTTCTCGATCACTCTCGCTGATACTCTCGGAAGTGATCTCGATTGTGACATTTCATCGAATTTCTTCGTCAATAGGTAAATGTTGGGAGCTCTTGTAGCCTTGTCAGTTTTCGTCCATGCCTGACATTGCATAACTGTACCAGTGACAATGAAAAATTTTCGATGAATAATACTGATGTATCCTCGTAAGAAGAGATCAGGATCACATGATGACCCACTTGGTCTCATTTTAAAGCGTGAAGTACTTCGATGGTCATAAACTCGTTTTCTCCCAAAATGATTTGACAACGTGTAATGAATAAAAAAGTAAAAATATCTTTTTTTTTGAAAATTGTAAAAATTCATTCGGATGTAAAAGCATTAATTAATTCGTTTCATGATAAAATCCAGTATGGCCTTGAAGACTGAAATTTTCTCTTTACAACCAATCTTTAAAACTTGCTGGTACCATTATTTTCCATCATTTTGAATATCAGGATTAAAACGACAAATATTCAAGAGATCTTAACATTTCGTCATCTTCCACCAATGTTTAAAGTTCAGTGACATGGAAAATGCTGGAAAAAATTGCCTACTCAGCACCCATCGTGATTTTCAGCTCTCACGTGAGTAGTAGATTCTTTTCAGCATTTCATTAAATTTCGAACATTGGTGGAAGATTAGAAATATAGAAACGCGAAAATAATGGAACTTTCGATGAAAGTACAAAAGTTCAATCATTTTTAGTTTAATCAATTAACCTTTAAAAAAGATTACATTTATTGAATTCGTGCATATAAATTTTTAAAAGCGTATGTTAATACAAATATTAACTAATTTCTTTTTTTTTATACTTAATGAAAAATTTTCGATAATTTAAATGTAAAAAAAAAATATATTCATGAAAAAAAAATCACACAAAAATCTACCTTAGCTTATTTTGCAGAATAAAAATTCTACTTTCAGTTTGGTCTTTTCAAAGAGATATTCACATAATTTTAAAGAGGATAAGTAAAGATACTTTTTTCCTCGAAAATTCTGCGAACTTAACTGTCTTCACGGACACAGGAAAGTTTTTTTTTAACTAAATCTACCAAAATTGAAGTCTGCAAAAAGAGAGCTCCTTTGAAATGCAATAACTATTTTTTAATAGGTTTATGTGAAATTTTGAAGCAGGGGATGTCTAGCATTTTTCCAAATATAGATATAGACTATACGATGACTTATAGAAAAATTTTATTTCTTTAATGCGATTGATGATATGGTTAAAAAGCATTGATAGTTGATAAATTCTTCGAAAAAATTTTATATGTTCTGGTTTATATGTAGCATCAACTCAAGATCTCGATATTAATAATGATTGCTACAAGTAATTCATTTGGTACTTTTCTAATAATGTATTGATGAAATGCAATGAGACAATATAAAATTTCCAAAATGTGAACATTATGAATATTATCGTTGGTACAATTACACTTTTCACTGTATGTACAATAACTAAATATTATTTTCCCATTACAAATATATTTATATAATGTAAATGTACAATCTAAATAAGCTACAATTATCGACAAAGGAACATGATTAGTTTAAGAAGTAATCATCGAAAAGTGATAATGTTTCTCATCTCGGTGTCATTCATATCGACTGACTGTATTTAATAAATCACACGTAAAAGAATAAAAAATAAAATTTCAAGGAGTATTCTTCCTAACAAAGAGCTGACAGATTCTTAGTTTCCTCTCTGAAAAACAAAAATTAACCCCTTGTCTTGTAATATGAACGCACATTGTACGAATTATGGTTTCAATTAAAAATAATCAAATTGTAGAATTTGAATTGGAAACTTGAGTTTCAAGTCTTTGACAACAAAGATTAATAAATACAAATTATGCATATATAAAGCTTCAATATTTGATGTATCACGGTTAATTACTGTTAAAATTGGAAATTGGAAACAAAATCTCAAGGCAAGGATATATAAGATAATATATACTCTGACTGATTTTACAATCATTTGGAGAAATAAATTTTTACATTTTTAGAATCGATAAGTTCTAAAACGTATTATAATAGAACAGATCTGGGCAATTTCCCCGCCATTGCTTTACTACCCCTACCATCAGGTCTACCAATTCTCCCATCAGGTCAAGCCTGTGTGACTACATTGGAACTTAATATGCATGTATAAAATAGCTGTTATGCACCCCAGAATCAAATATTTACCAATTGCCTAGACCTGTTCTAAATCGGTTCGCTGTTGTAACTTCATATTATAATTTTATAAGATATTATATACATGTATATAGTACATAAAAATTAATTATATCAGGCCTTTCGAATTGGCGGCTCGCGAACAAAACGTGGCTCTTTATGAACTGTAGAGAAAGAATCCCTTCCATCATCTGCTTTTGCAATGAAAATTAAAATATCTTCGCATCGACGTTTTTAAATAAAATATGAAGTGATATAAGAAAGTATAACAATAATTAATTGTTGAGACCCCGATTCAGTCAGAAATTATGGAAAATTGAATTACGGGTTTTGAAAACACATCACTTTTAATACATATATGAAGAGAGATTATAAAAAAATATTTTTCTACAAATTGATAAAATTAAACCAAATATATATAACAGCTAGTTTGCACATGGTGAGAGAACCTGGAGAAAAAGAAGAAGAAGAAATAACTCATCACGCAAGAAAAGAAGAGGGATAGATAATAAGGAAAACAATTAAAAAAGAAAAAGAAGGAAGATTACTCGCACTAAGCGTTGAATTTCAATCGTGATTAAAAGAACATTAAACTTAACTAAACGTTCACGAAGAGTAAATATATAAGCATAGCTTCAAATATATGCTTCAAAGTTATGTCTGGAGTGCATAACAGCTATCTATATGTATTAAGTCCCAATGTAGCTCTAATCGATTACATTCATGCTTTGCACATGAATTGATATGACATTACGTATCGATTAATTTAATAAATAAATTAAAGTGGATTTAAATAGTTTGATACTCAAATTCATTTTTTTGATCTGTGGGCGACGGAGGATGTCAAATGAAATAAGCTTGAACTTGACTTGGATGATCTCGGTTCGATCTCCAAAGACATCCGATATAAAGTATCATCGTCGATCTGCATCGACGGATCCAACAGATAATTCATAATCTTCGCAATCGGTTCAATATTGTATGAACCTTGTTGTAGTTGACGTATTTCTTGGATCACGTGGGCAATCTGGAAATAAATTGAAGAATTTGAAATTTCAAACGAGTGAATTATTAAATTGGATTCAAAAGGTCAGGCTATCTCAACCTATCTAGAAATAAGTAAAACTTGAAAATCCTCGCTAGAGTGCGAATTTTTATACGAATTTATTCGAATTTGTACGAATAATAATTCTATATAACAAATATAGAAATTTTGAAACTTTTGTATTTATTATAATATAGATATAATATAGTTATAATATTAATATAGTTTTGTAACATCATGACATAAAAGAAATTGAAATAAAAAACTAAAAGTCACGTTTTTTTATGCACTTTAAAAAAACTTTACATAGTGATCAAAATGATCAATTCATAATTTTTTGTAGAAACTTCATAGATTTGCAATGGTACATTTTTGTAGCACCACACCTTGTGCCCTATAGTACTATAAATTTTTCATATTTAATTTCTCTGACATAAGTTTTATACTTTAACTGTTAATAGTTTCAGTATTGAGAAATTGGCTCAAATTACAAATTCATTCGTTTCTAATTTATTGAATCGTAGTATTTTACAGGTATTTTCCTATTAATTCTTACAACAACGAAATAATAAATATTTTTAGTTTTAACGTAATGTATCCCAAAAAGGAAATTGTTTACCATTCTCATTTTGGAAAAGTTTAAAAGGCCATCTTCGGTTATAGTTCGAGTACCCTCTTCGATGAAAGAAAGGTCGGACAGATACATTCCTATATAAGGAATGCAAGGTGGATCGCATCGGCGTAAGGCTTCCTTCAAATTTTTGAAGCGTCCATCCGACGACACAATATCCTGCAGTTCTTCCATCATTTCAGTCGTCTATAAGTGAAATAAATAAATAATTCGTTGTTATATATCTATTTATTTTTCATTAACCCTCGGAGTATCAGTACGATCATCTAACACGTTCCGCGAAACTCCATGATCGACTTATACGCATTTCTTTTACTATTTTATCATATGTTTTTGTACATAATAATTAAAATTTTTAGCTGCGAAAATTTTTCTCAAGAGATATTAATAAGTGAAACATGAGTAAATTAAATCGATCCAACACCGTTCTCCAAGAGTTGATACTACTCTAAATGTTAGTATCATTTTTATTTACCGCTTCTGGAACTTTATTCCAAGTCCTCTTTAATCTGAAAACACTACTGCTCGAAAGAGCTGCACAAATTTGTAGTACACCATTGTAATTGTGTAAAGTTCTGTTGCAATCTGCGATTGAAACCCATTTTTCGATCACTGTAACTCTCCCTGACACACTCCTACGCCTAACAACCTCGGAAGCAATCAATTTTGACATTTCGTTGAATCTCTTCGTCAGTAGGCAAATGTTGGGAGCGCGTGAAGCCTTGTCAGTTTTTGTCCATGCCTGTCCAAGAAATTCTCTACGCAGAAATGCAAGTAGAATAAACATTATAAAAACATCGGCACTTGTGTATCATTGAATACTAGTGAAACGAATCTTCTTTACCTTAAAATCATTTTTACTTTTCTAATTCATTAAATTTATTTTTTACTTTTTAAATTACTTAAATCCATCTTTTTAATTTTTTTGAACATGAATTTAATTCATTAAACTATATTACTTTAAATTATATATATATTACTGAATCAAATTCCAGTACAATAATTTTAATAACGAGTTAAACTTATTTTTCAGCGTTCTAAAAGAACAGACATTCATATAATCTAAAATTCACGTAGTAAGTAGCAATCTGCCCCATTTTTCCAAAACAGATCTATGCAACCGTATTCTGCGATCTTTACGATTCGCATAGGTCCAGACGATTTTTCGTTCGACAAACAATTTCACAATGAATTAACATCGACTTTTGCTAACTTACTCGCTCGAGAGAG